>VMBQ01000324.1:0-77890 GCA_007657795.1 Dreissena rostriformis | reverse complement strand
CTATACGAAATTATTACGGAAAAGAAAAAAACATGGTATTGCATAAAAAACGTTATGGTTGAATAAACAATAATGTTCTAATACAGATCCTACATCTCGCATCCAGTGGAAATTCAAACTCAATTTGTATCACGGTAAGTATTCAATTGTGCGGTTAAATATTAGAAAATAACAGGAGCTGAACGCAATCGAATATTATATGATTTGTTATACTATACGAATCGACAATAATCTCGTAAAATATTCACGGTATTTGAGACCATATACTCGTAATATATAAAACTAAATACATTTATAAATGAATGGCAATGTTAAGCTTTGATTCCGAAGTACATTTATAAACAGTAACAAATGTTGGAACCTTATACACGTTTAACTTCCCAGTTAGTTGTGTACTTCATTTATTTAAATAAACGTGCGCTAAATGACTTAAAGATGTAGGTAATACTTCCGTTATAAGACGGTAATAAAGGAGATGCTGTAAACAAAAACACACGAGGAGTAGTTATCTTCCGCCAAAGGCGGAGGGATATTGTTTTGGCGTTGTCCGTCTTTCCGTCCGTCCGTCCTTCCGTCCGTCCGTCCGTCCGTCCTTCCGTCCGTCCGTCCGTCCTTCCGTCCGGCCGTCCGGAACGTTTTTGTCCGGAGCCATATCTTGAAAGTTCTTTGGCGGATTTTATTGAAACTTGGTATGAGTATATATATGGATAAGAGGATGATGCACGCCAAATGGCATAGTATACCATCTGTTAATAACGGAGTTATGGCCCTTTGTATATATTCTGTGTCAATGCAGCATATGGGGTATACGTCACGTCTGTGACAAAGCTCTAGTTTGGCGGGGGATATCAATTCAACGAATTTGCTTGTTTTTATACTTTAAACATTATTGTTTCTATTATATCTTAGTTGCATTGAATTACACTTTTCTTGAACGATATGATATTTACATTAATTTACTTACACAGTTATGACAACTCATTCAAGTATACGGGTATCTACAATTTGCTCATGCCAATATTTCGTTCATTAACTTCAACATTAATTAGCTTCACGATGCGCGAACTAAGTTAATGTCTTTTTAATTATAAATAATCGGTTACCTTGCAGAATTCATATCGTATTAACGAACTTCTCTTGGCATCATTTGCATTGCTGAACATGCTTTAGCTTTCAATGATAAATGACCAAAGAATCCCAGCCATGCAGAATGTTTTTTTCTTTCTGATTTTTGATAATATCCAAGCCACTGTTACTTCAACCCAGAGGCTATTCTAATTGTTGTTATTATTATTGTATATTTGTGGTTTATTCTAATGACACGATAAATGATACATATAAAACGGTATATTATGTAACAAACGTGTGTATATTAACATATGTGAATGGTTCTAAACAAAGAAGCAATACTAGGGTAAAAAAAGAAATTGATACCAACACTTTGACAAAAAAAAGTATGTCTGTTATATTGTGCAGATATAAAACTAGTATAAGAACCACCTTAAGACAAACTGTTATAAGAAACAAATATTAATGGTACCAAAATAAAATTATTTTTTAACGGCGCTTCTGAATAATACTGTTGTGTCGTAAATCTCACATATGATTGCATGTTGGTGTTTTTTTATCTAACGCGTTGATTGTAGAATATATCAACACTATACTTTTGAATAAAAGTTTTCATTTGCATCACAACCATGAATACGAAAAGAACATAGATACATGATAATACATATTTGCAATTTGAAAGTGTATGGATTGCCAAAACTTGGTTTTAAAACCATTGTAAGAATACACATACGGATGTAGGGAATACTTCCGTTAGCAGACGGTTATAAAGGTGATGCTGTAAACAGAAACACATGCTCAGTAATTTCCATACTTTAAGCAGTATTGTTTCTATTATGTCTCAGTTGCATTGAATTACACCTACTGTGAAAGATATGATATTTTAAATTACATAAATTTAATTGCAATGTTCTGGCATCTAATTCAAGTATGTGGATACCAACAATTAGCTTCTGCTCATCTTTTGTTCACCCACTTCAACATTAATAAGCATCACGATGCACGAGCTATGTCTATGTCGTTTTAATTATAAATTATCGGTTACCTTGCATAATTAATATCCAATTATCAAATTTCTCTTGTCATCATTTGCAAATCTGAATATGCTATAGCTTTAAAGATATTTGACCAAAGAATCAGATTCATGCAGATGTATATATGCTGAATTCTAATAATACCCAAACCACTGTTACTTGGACGCAAATTTTATTATTATAACTGCTATTATTATAATTGTTTATTTGAAGCCTTTTCGGATTGTTGATAAGTTCCGATATCACTACAAATGATAAATATGAAATGTTACATTATGTAATAAATGTGTGTGAATATGGATATTGTCCTCAACATGAAGCAACACTAGGTTCGCAATGAAATTATTCAAACGACACCAAAATAGACGCATCCTTAAACGGCCCTTCTGAATAATAATGCGTTGGTGTTTTTTTTTCATGACAATATTGCAGACTTAACACTTTACTTTTGAATTAAAGTTTTCTTTCGCATCACATGTTCAGGAAGTTTATATTGTGCAAACACATAGCATTAGCTCCAATCTTTAATTTACTTAAATTAACCTTAAACCCTATGAGGGTAGAACTGACATTAGTGACATATCATGTTGCCAATAATTACATTTATGCTTATGTTAATGAACACCCAGTATATAGTATTAATGTGCGTTGAGAGAAGTGGCTAAAACATAAATTATATAGCTTTTAAGAAATAAGTTGACAAAGAACTGCTGACTACAATTTATCGTCTTACAGCGAGTTGCCTCATCAACAGTATAGATGCACAGTTTACACGCATGGTGTACACAACACAAGCGAGTTATGGCCAAGTTCCTTTCCGTCGCTCCAGTTGGTCCCTTCAGTATTTACATGTGTATTTAAAATGGTATGCTTAATGACACGATTGGCTGTCAAACATGCTCTTAGAATTGCATTTACTGTTAAAAGAAGTCTACGCCCAGCATTGATTCATGGAGAAATCGTAATCTTCCCCTCTAGTACGTTGATAGTCTGTGTTAATGTTAAGGTAACGTGCGCGCAATTTAAACACACTACAATAACGCTCTGTTATTATCTGTTTTGTTGAAGGAGTATACAAAATGTTACCAAACATTCAAAAAACTACATATTAACGTCTTCTTACAAATGATTTACAATTTATACGTAAAGAAATCAACATATGGTCCATATAACCATATAACAAAGTCAAGCTTATTAGATTAAGTTCAGTTAAACCAATGCGATTGGATTGTGTTAATACAGCATTTGCTAAAACGTACAATACAGGCGCTTTGTATTATATTACACTTGTTTGCCGTTTATTTTAAGAGTAGAACATCAACAAGTGTTGTCATCAACAAGTGTGTTGTGCGAAATATCTAGAGAAACTACACACCAATTAATTTAATAAGAATATACCTTTCTGTGTAAGTATGTTAATATTCAAAAACAACTTAACGACGATCGAAGATGAGTTTGTTATTAATATATATGTTGCACTTGACACTTGTGAAATGTAGAAAAACGTTACACATATAATACACATTTTAAAAGATTCTCGATTCAGTCATATAAAACATTAGTATTGTCATTCAATGAAATGTGCGTTAACATGCGGTACCGATTTCAAAGATTTCGTATTGGACATACACGCATGAAATAACTCCTATGATCGGAATTTTAATAATTCGACAAATCAAAGAAAACCGTAATATAGCCCGTTATTATGACGAGAAATTACGTATGTCCTACTTTCTATTGCATATCGAAATTATACCCTTTCACCTAGGTGAGATGTAATTATGTATTAGAGATGTTGCGGTTTTTCTATGTACTTCATACATACAATACGAACGATTTATGAAGTTACTGGAACTAACAAACTAACATTAAATAATTTTACCAGCCTGGTACAAATACAAGGTCCCGCTTATAAGATTAGCTAGCATTCATCGGCCTTATGATAACTGTTGTTTTTTTACCATCCGAATCTTAATAATTATTCTTATCCATTAACGAATAAACCGTATTTTCTCAGAGCTCGTAGAACGTATCAGAGCTCGTAGAACGTCGAAAGACAAACAACCTGGACATAACAATCTTTGTCAGTATCGAAATGTTATTATCGGTACATTTGCACATATCACACATTGTTGATGTCCTCAAATGAAGCAAACATGGGATCAGATTTCAGACTTATGTCATTTTACGATGTCATATATATCATGATTTATTTAGGAATTAATTTAAGGACATCAAAAATAAATATAAATATAATTATCACACCAATATGTTTACAGGACAATGGTGCACACTCACAACTACACGACGTAGAGAACAACGATATCCATCTGCTCAAACTAAACTTACAGTGCATTATGCTATTTCAGTTTAAAAAATAATAAATCAACAAAAAGACTACAAAGGTCGGCTCGATAGATAGCTGACTGATAATAAAATGTTTTCTGAAGCATCAATATCAAAAGGTTTAATAATTTAGCAGCAAAGTTAGGGCAACACAACCTATAACATATTTAAATCGGAGTTAAAATATGTTTTTTTCAGTCGTCACATACAAATCTAATAAGTCAACCTCAAGAGCTGTCCAATCCTATAAACCTAAGATGTTTGTAACTTATCTTGTAAATACATTCTGGAATGAAAAGATTTGAACGAATAGCTGTGCATTTCGAGGGTTGAGAGCGAAACTATAATATATTATAATTAATTTTGAAACAGGTGCAACCGTTCACGCTAAACCCCCTGATTTATCGGTTGTTGGTGCTAACAATGTATATGAAAGGGAACATATACAACAAAACAGATTTAGTTGCAGAAATATATAAAATTCTGCCATCGTACAATACACTCTTTTCTTAATAAACTAAGCATCACTAATCTGATTAATATTTATTTGCTATCATTTTATCAGTTTTTTGTTTTATCAAATTTGAATTTATAATTCTAGCATGCTTAAGAGCGCGATACAATAACGACTTCCCATCGAGGTAGAGCGGACATAACGAACGGTATATTTACATTCTATAGTGATATGTAATCTATCGGCGTATTCGTTCAGCAAATGGAAAGTATTTGTGTCATTTTTTATAATGATATTGTAATATTATAACCAAGTTTCATCACCATTTGACACGAACTCATTCAAACTGTTAGAGGATTCTGATAATAGATAAGATTAATGATCATAGTTCTAGCAGGTTCTAAATTAAACACAAAATACGTATGTGAAACATGAAATTGGATTAGAAAGATGGTCAATACGTTAACGTGTTTGCATTTTTAATTGGTATGTTTTGACAACTAATAAAACAAAGATATTAAACACAGCAACATAACAAAAATGTGTTGTACAGACAAAGAAACACCCGGATCCAAACACAACCGTTTCTCAGAAAAGCAGAGCAATTATTGATGAGCAAAAATATGAAGGTATAACACATTCACAGAAACCAGCTTTATTTCGCATCAGTAAACAATTGCAACTTTGGGAATAATTCCTTAGTCTTACATGTCAAAGATGCGTGTATGTTTACTATTTCTTTGGCCACGATTCAATGTTCTTGATTATTATTCAGACTGGTTTTTAGCAATAAATGCCGGTTTGAATTATGGTTGCTATGTAAATATTTCACGGAAAATATTCATGACTCACATAGGTATCTGAAACAAATTGTTGTTTGATTATTACATTAAGATTGTGTCAGATGATAGCTATACGTAGAATCATTTTTTAAAGCTGCTACACACACTATAGTTTATATCGTCACAAATACAGTTGTATTGCCCACAATATTAGAACGTCATGTAGGAATAAACCGCATAGAACGCGGTGGCGATAGTGATGAGACAAAAAAAAGTGCGATTGTTTAACTCCCATCGCACTAGTCTGTTAAACTGGTGTGGTATGTAGATCCTGAAACACGTCTTCAGTAATTAACCAAGACTTCTGTCAAGTCTATATGAATTTTAATGGCCACAATACATCGATCTACGACACGAGTACCTTATTAGTAATTGTTCTACCTCAATTGACTTGATCACGTACAATTTTCATATGCCCAGCGTGCAACAATATTTAGTATAACCTCAAGTGATCATTTCTGTATACGAGGCATACTCAGCACAAATGTCTCCCGCTACGACAATAACCTCGCGTGGAGCTAAAACTATAACGACGAACAACTAGAATTGACCTAAATGCGAAACTTAACTATACAGTACAGCGTCTGAATCGCTTACAACTATACACTTCGTCCACAAACAATATCCAGCAAGAAATATTTGAAATGTCTTTTCCTTGCATACACTAACCTTGAGATGTTTGTTTTATTGCAAAGAGCGCTAACAAGAGACTCGCTATGTTTTTGAAATCACCATTAACGCACCTATTAGACTTTGTTCCAAAAATATGTATCCTATTATCAACACTGCTTTCCAAAACAATGACATATACCGATGATAAAAATGGTTTCGAAGCAGATGAGAAACAATCAAACAAGGTCCCATTTAAACGCCCTATAACGCTCAAAATCAACAAAACTTTTGTAAAATATTTCGTAAAATAAGTTAACACATAAACAGTCAGTCTTCCATATAGCAATAGCCATAATTGCAACGCTAGATGTTGACTGTTAACATACATTTTAAGTCTCTATAACGCTTAAAATTAACGAAAATTTCCTAAAGTATGTCGTAAAGATTTGGAATGCTAACATAGATTTAACAGGATATAAAAGGCTCTTTTTTATTATTGTGTGGCAAAACAAAAATAAATCGTCTGATAAATACAAATGTTCATTTTAATTTCAATTTAATTAATACATTTATATGTACATTAACGTTTAATAATACATGTATACGGGTAATATCGTAATGATCTGTTTGTTTTCAAAACGTGCCATCAGCATTGACGTGTTAACGAGAGAGTTTTTGTCCGGATGAGCGGGGAATCATCATCATTGTTGACATACTCACATGAAACACAGCTGAACCATCAGCAAAACACAATTTGACGTAATGCTTTAATGCTGCTATTTTTGTTATGTGTCGTTGTGTTTTGTTTTGCTTTCATTTTTAACACAAGTTCGTTTATACTTATGTGTATAGTGTTGTTGATGTGTTTTGTTCAAGTTTATAAAGTTTTTTCCAACGCAAAGGACATAGGTAAAGCTGTTTTTGTCCAAAGTTTTCTAATACCCAAAAGGACATATATTCAATTTTAGAGTAATTTGTTTGTGAAGCGTAGGGCATTGCATCCGAGTCGATTTCAATTCCGAATACTATAAGAAATGTGCTTGTTTTTACAGGATTTCAAATTATAAGTGTGAATCTTGAAACGCTAATAATTTGTCTCAAAACTTATAAATCTTCATAATAAGTCATGACAATTTCAGGTTGCAACCATTTAAGTCGTAACACTTGTCTGGATTCTGTTTATGTTTGTGAAATACAATTAATAAAACTTTATTCCTTTAAATTGATGGCGACTTTTCAGACAAGCAGATCAATGAACTTACACCAGAGGAGATGTGAGTAGTATTAACCTTTTGAAACTTATTATAAGGTATAGTTAGATCGAAGCCGAATGACTTTAAATGCGTACGCAATACTAAAATAAGATAATTTCAAAATTGCTTTTAGGTGTTACAAGCCATAGTGTAAGGTTTAGTAGCCATAATGTGTCTATGGTAGCGTAGATTAGTATTAACAGCTAATAGGCATTACTAGTTCATGAGACGTGAAGGACAACTGCAGCAATTTTCATTAAAATGCAAAATAAGGTTGAATCTATAAAGTTGTAAAATCAAGTGTTGTCCCTTATGCCACATGTTGTGCTCTAACATTTCTTAATTTGTTATACAGATCGTGACAATGATATGCGCACACAATTATTAACATCAAATATAAACAATGGACTATTAAAAACAATCATATATATCGAAATCGATGTTAGCATTAAGTTCAATCATAACGGCATATGTCTGACTTAAAATGCTTATGTTAAATGATAATGATGTGCAAGTAACATTGCTCAGTTTGAATTAGAAAGAAGTCCTCCAATAAACATTCTCTCCGAGCGCTATGCGTTGCATCGGCCGTTCCATGTCTTTGATCCCATTTTTATAAATTGATCTTAGTGTTGCATAATTCTTGATAACCTAAGATACCGACTATGTATGTCTTATATTAAGGACATTTATCTTACACTGTGTTTAAACTGCATCTGTTGTTTTGCTAATTGTGTTATATGTTTTGGTTTTGCAGATTTTGTTTGACATGCTGTATGTCATGATAATAAAGGTTTTGCGAACTGGAGCATATTTGAATTGCTACATCGTTGGTGTTGGAAAATTTCCTGTATTAGTTGTTTTATTGTGTATTATTTACCAATATAAATAAGTTTAACACTTTCTCATATGATTGACTAGGTTTACATGATATGATCACAAGAAGAGATGTGGGTTTCTTTCAGTATGTAAAAGAAACTAACGCACATATATTTTGTTTGCAAGATTGACACTTTACACTCTTTACAACAGACATGGAAAAACAATTACATCCAATGTGGAAGCTTCTATCAGTTTTGCCAAATCAAATACCCGAGGGTGCTGATTTAAGTTCAGAAGGATAAGATATTAAGGTCAAATAAGTTTTCTTTATTACTGTAACTACAAATCACTAATAATAACGTCAACGCAAAAACCACTTTAACTAACTTAATAGCTAATAAAAGTGCATGATCCGTTAGAGAAATACATGGAGATCGAAATGAGTCCTCCTGAAGGAGAGCAAATTCTTAACAGCAGGCAAGGCTTGTTTTTTCATCGATTACGCATATTTCTAAGCTCATATCAGAGATTGTACAATTATAATTAGTGATCGTTCTTATCACTATCAATCTAATTTTGGACTTTGAAACTATTCCACATTGTAAAGGGTTTTTGAAATTTAACAACTGCTTTCTTTTAGACAAAGATTATATTGATTACATAAAGATAGAATTATACAAATTAAAATATAATTATATATATGCTCTACCAGTTTATACTTTCGAACATATTTCTTCAGTCTTAACTGACTACCAACTTGTTTTGAAACTCTATTAATGAAAATCATTGGTTCGACATTTTTATAATTGGCATAGAAAATAGTAAGTGGCAAACAAATAAAGAACACGAGTTCATAATAGTTAGTAAAGAAAATGGAAGTTATTGAGAATAATTTGAAAAGAGTTTATGAAGAATAATTAATCACTCTTAAAATAATTCAATAAATGAGAGATGGGACAACTTAAAGAAATATAATTCGTTTAAGAGCTGATATGATAGAAAATTGAAAAACGCCAACACATTTCTATTGTGATTTAGAAAAAATGCTATTACAATTACCAAACGATACAGTTCTTAAAAACCTTTGATGGGAATGCCATTCATGATCAATAATAAATATAAAACAAAAAATTATTTCATAAGAAATTATATAATAAGTCAACATTTAGAAAATGCTAATGTTTATAAATAAGGCCCGGAACAATCTTCATCTTTTCAAGTTCTTCTATTATTGTCAGAGGTTTCTAACACTTTCTTTTGAAAATGACAAAACTGTCGGTTCAACCGAATTTATCCCTTACACTTTCAAAGTATTCTGGAGAAATGAAAGGTCATTTTGTAGTAAAAGCACGTTTTGTTTGAAAAAAGGAAGTATCACATGCATTTCTAACGAAAACATACCAAAGCAGTCTTTACAAAATTGGAAACCTATCACTGTTTTAATAGTGTATATAAATAAGCCTCTTGAACTATTGCTGCAAAACTTAAGTCTGTTTAAGATCATTTTTATAAATAAAAATCAAACTAAGTCTGTGAAGGAAAGATTCATGGGCGAGAACATTCCATTCATATATCAGATTATGACCTTAAAAACACAATACACCTAGATTACTGATTACCATAGACTTTGAAAAAGAGTTTGATACTCTTTCTTTTGTGATATTGTCAAAATACTTTGTGTTTCCTCTAAGCATTTCCTATCAATCTCCAAAATCCGTGTATAATCATAGGGATATGACTTTCATCATAATTAGACAACTATTTTTTTAATTGC
Source organism: Dreissena rostriformis (assembly GCA_007657795.1). NCBI lineage: Eukaryota > Metazoa > Mollusca > Bivalvia > Myida > Dreissenidae > Dreissena > Dreissena rostriformis. Next base: position 67,685 of record VMBQ01000324.1, on the reverse strand, counting down.
TTAGAAAGGCATAAACCTCAACATCTTTTGTTATGGAAACAACTAGTCATATACCATTCTTAATATGAGCTCAATATATCATAACTGAAAGTACGAATACTTTCAGACATTATATGGTCGCTATTGAATATCGTTCAAACACGAAATATTTGCTTCGGATTTGCTCGAATGAAATATATCTTCTTTTTTTACTATGTTTTTTTAATATTCTCTACGCTACATGGTGGTCATGCAACCTGGCAATAACGCATAATTTTCGCTCTCAGGAAATTTGGGATTTAAAGTGATAAACTGTGCAAAATAGATATCAACTTTTAAACTGTGAGAAGATGAACTAGTTATCCTCACGATGTGTGAATATTAACTTGTTTTTTTTTTCAACAGAAAACGCTGTTTTTGAGCAAAAATAATTGTTTTCCTTTGTTTAAATGCTGATAAAGAGGACATTTTCACCAGCAATCGATCACGTTTTCCGCGTGGATCTTTCCGTGTGATAAACATTACCATCTCATCTCGTCACGCTCTACTGATTCCGACAGCTAATTTGCTAATATATTACCGCTTATGCGATAATTGGTGTATAATAATCCATATTACTAACTCTCGATGGCTTCGGCTAGCAAAAGGACGGCCAGGCAGTCGCAAACCGCGGTCAATGACAGCTTACGAAAGATTATAGAAGAATGTGCGTCACAAGCCGACTGTTTTGACTACGATTACGACAACTATGAAATGTCCCAATCCCCAAGGCAACAACAGTTTTACCAAGACCTAGACAACCAGTTGTACGGACTATCTCGTGAGTCGTATATATCTAGACTAACAGAAATCTGCAGCAACGACTACTCTAAGCTAAACGACTATCGCGAAAGATTGGCAGAACGGGCAAAAAATCTACCCGATTGTCCTCAAGGTAGGCTTATTAACAGAAAGAACTTATACACTGGCAGCAGAGAGCACAATAATGCAATAGACTCTTACAAGCTAGACGCTTTTGTAAACGGGGCACGGAATAAAGACATACAAGAGATATTCTCGCAAACAAACGAATGTATAGTCATCGATGATGCTAATGGCAGTAAAGTATGTACATGCAACACCGAGCAATCAGATCTTCAGTCCTCCATAGAGTTAATGAAGGGAGCTTTATTGCAAATGGCGAAGGAACAAGCTCAAAATACTACGATGCGGCATCAAGTACAAAGTGATATATCCAATGTGTTAACGGCATTCAGAGTATTTAACGGGACTTTAAACTCCATACTAGCAAGATGTCCAACGTCAACAACCGAAGCTAAATTCAAAAAAGTTAACGACGAAATGGCCAAAATGAGATTGGCAATCGCTACGCTGAATCAACGCATGTCGGATCAAGCGTCGGTGCAAGGACCCACAATACGCCCTTATATAATGTGCGAAAGCTACGCTGCGCAAGTGAAGAAGACACCGCATCCAGTCAGTGAACAAACGGCTGAGCACTCACCAAGCGGACTTCAAAAGGAAAATTCAAACAGTGGAAGCAATGCTAAAACACTTTCGCCTAAATCCGCATTCAATCCGGTAGAAAATAAAACGATATCCAGTCAAAACGACCAAAATGGCTCCCAGATAATTTCGGACTATAATCGTAACGCAACAAATAGCAATGTGTCGAGAACATCAGGAAAAGCCACTGCATCACGGCCCAATATACGAAATAACAGCGGTGATAATTGTATTGCTGCATGGAAAAGTCGCAACATTTCGTACTATATAGCCAACATCGACACACTCGTAACGGACAACGATATCTACGATTATTTGACCAACGCCAAAGCCAAAGCAACCAAAATCTTAATGTACCATGGACAAAATGGCTCCTCTGCTAAAGTTAATATAAGTGATGAATTTCAAACCGTAGTTGAAAACGACGACTTTTGGCCCAAACATGTCACTTGGCGCCTCTGGGTCAACAGAAGAGTATGGGAACAATAGAAAGAAATGAGTCGACGTCGGGTACGCGGTGATCATGACTACGACGATGCTACATACGACATTTACGACAATCATCATAACGGAAACAGCGCACAACCCTCACGTATGACATGGAACTCTGACTCAAGCGACACTTGGTACGACTATCGTCGTCCAGAATATTATAAATGTGTTAAAGTGTTATTCACACCATATCTTCACTTTTTGTACTTGCATTGTCTCTCATCTTACTTAATTGGAATGTACGAGGCGTTATGAGTTCAGCCTTCTCGCTGTCTAATCTGTTGGACAGGCATAATATAGATATTGCTTTCATTAATGAACATACATTATTACCGCGTTCAGCTCATTTTCTCCGTAAAATTCACCATAGTTATCGCGCTATATACACTGTCGACGATACGAATGACCAGTATACGCACCATTGTGGCAAAGGTGGTACTGCCATACTATACAAAGAAAACATCGCTAATGCAGTATCCAAAATAAATACCATCGAGAACAACAGAATAACAGGTATAGAACTAAGAACACATGTCGCCTCTACTTATGTATTTTGTGTGTATATGCCCGCTTGTCCTGACATAAGTTTATTTAAAGACACACTAAGTGACGTTCAGGCACTGCTTTCAGTTTACTCAAGGCAGGGAACCGTGATTCTCGCAGCGGATTTCAATATTACAATTCTCAACCAAAAGCCTGCATTAGAATTTCAAAATAAGCCATCAATATTTACCTCATTCCTTCTACAAAATAACCTTGTTTCTGTACAATAATGTCTGCCAAATAACGTTCCTTATACCTTTATCCCAAAAAGATCATTTATAGACCACTTCCTTAACGAAAATACCAGTTATAGCTTAGCTACAACATTCACTTCCGTCTCGGAATCCGATGTCATAACTTCCGACCACATATCAACAATGTTTCATACAAATATAAAGATCAGAACACAATCGTGCGTCACAATTTGTAACAAGTGTATTGCATGGAACAAATGCACCGATATCAACTATATTGCATACGAAACGTTAGTTGCCAATAAAATATTGCAAAACAACGACACGCTTTTCGAGAACAACACAGGCTATCTATACGATCCCGATACTGTTAACGACCTACTTACCCAAGTACTACATTCTTCAGCCTCTGTTCTCCCATAAAGTAAATTTAATAAGAGCGCTAAGCCATATTGGTCAAAGGAGGTCAAGGAAGCCCATTCTCTAGCTCGCAAATACAGACGCGAATGGTTAAACGCCGGGCGACCGCGAGGCCGAGAAAACGCTACTTTTAACAATTATAAAATAGCGAAAACAACTTTCAGGCGAATACAAACACAACACCAACAAGAATATGATCATTCTATACACGACGAATTAAACACAGCAGCGGACCTAGACTACAACTATTTTGGAAGCTTTTGCTCTCGAAAAACAAAACGGAAACTAATTTATTTTGTTCGATCAACGTCAATGGCGTCCTTTATAATGACGACGATGTAGCGGAAGAGTTTTGGACACATTTTAGCAACATTTTCAATGACGTTCATTCTAACGAAAACTCTTTCGATCTGGTCAACGAGGCTTTCTATGAGGAGTCCAACACACGCCTTGTGCATCCATTTTCGTTCGAAGAGGTTCCAAACGCAATACGTTGCCTCGCGAAACGCAGAAATCTGGGACATGACAATTTTCTAAACGAACACATAATACACGCCGGTCCGGTTTGTACGAGCGCGCTAGTTACACTGTTCAACTCGGTGCTTCATTACGAAATGGTCCCAATTAACTGGCAAACTAGCATTTTGATTCCTCTATACACAGGAAAGGGGAAGCCAAAAGGCAACCCCAGTAGTTACAGACCCGTTTCCCTTATACCATGTTTCGCTATTCGAAAAACTAGTCTAAGCTCGACTCCAGGAGCATATAGTCAATAACAGCATCGAATTTCCTTGTCCTCAAAAACACGGCTTCCAAAAACAATTAAGCTGCATTACTACGGCATTAACCCTTCATGAATCAATTTATTACAATGTCGAGCGACATAACGATGTCTTTGTTGCTAGCCTGGATCAAAAGGGTGCCTTCGATAGTGTCTGGCACAGTGCTTTGTTTCTAAAACTAGGTCAAATGGGTTTCACTGGTAAACAACTCCGAACCTTGAAAGCGTCATACGACAACATACAGTGCAAAAAACGCATGCGTGGCTCCACATCGGAACCTATTAAGGTAGTACGCAGTGTAAGGCAAGGAGGGGTACTGTCGACTTTTTTTTACCTAGCCTATATAGATGAGCTATTACGAGAACTAAAAGCAAGTGCTAGTGGGGCAATGGTACTAGGCATAGATGCGGGCAATCCAGATTTTGCCGATGATGTCACACTGGTCGCTCTTAACCCCCTTCTACTCCAAAACCTAGTTGATATCGTGTATCGTTACTGTAAAAAATGGAGAATTGATATGAACGTTGAAAAATCAAATGTTTTAGTATTTTCGAAACGCCGTAAAAGCCCGCAAACAGGTATTCTATACGGGGGCGAGTATATAGAACAAACCAGATCTGTCTTGCACTTAGGTATATGACAATAATCTGATCTCAAGCAACATAACCGCATCGAAGCTAGACTACAGAAAGCTAAAAAATCATTTTTGCTATGGAGAGTCAGGGTCTCCACCCAAGGGGTGTCAATCCCTTAGTTTCAGTAGAACTATACAAAACACTTATTATACCAACCGCTTTATATGGCGCCGAATTATGGAATGACATGACACAAAGCGACATACTTAGTATAAATCGCTTCCAACATTTCATCACCAAGCAGATTCAAGGACTACCCATAAGAACACGCTCAGATATGGCCGAACGAATAATTGGTCTCCACAAATTATCAGCAGCTATCGAAAAAAAAGGTAATGTTCCTACAGACGATATTGTCACTACCCGATGACACAATCACCCATAAATCCTTTATAAACAAATTCGTATTGTATGAGTCTGATTATAAATTGGTGCAAAGGGGTTTTATTCCAGATATTTGTAGTCTTTTAAGAAAGCACAATCTCTATTTTATTGTTAATGAATTGATAGAACATGGATTTACTTTTCCTCTAAAATCAATTTGGAAACGCGTTGTGAAGCATTATGTTCTAAGGCATGAATACAATTGTTTAGAGGAACGACTCTCCAGCGACAACGAATTTCTATTTTTTCGTATTTTACACCCATTATTCAAACCGGCCGTCTTATATTCTGTTTCAAAGACGAGCAGCTTTAGAGGAACGCTACTAACTATAGCAACACTGTGGTGTTGGCCTTTTTAATTGGCCATGAACACATGTGATCTATGCGAACACATATATTACGACCATCTGGCACATGTTTTGTGTGAATGTGAAGTGTCGTCCTCGTTGAGACTTCGAGTCTCGAGTCAGTTACTTCGACCAGATACGCACAGCACTCGGAAATGACGTTTACTATCAACTTGAATCTATGGACAGTATTGACATGAGCTTGAAAATGCTCGGGGCCCCAGTAGAATCCATACTCGGAGTAAGAAAGAACAATGTATTTATGAAACTGTCATACATTTTTATTGTAAAATGTATACGATATTGCTTGTAAAATATGTATTTGTTATACAACTTGTAACAACTACTTAACTTTGTAAATAGTATGCAGGGACTTGAAAAAAAACGCACTGTGTTAACTATCATGCACTTCAATTGTAGCACATGCAGATGTATATTTATAATGCACTTATATCATAATTTGTAGATAACTGTTATTATGACATGTTCAAAATCTCCATTCTGGGGGAAATAAAGAATTTGATTGATTGATTGATTGATTGGTCAAAGCAAATGGCCATGCTACTGAACTACACAAATAGCAAAAAGTAAATTCAAATTAAATGGGAAGGCAATTAAACAAAACAAAACGCTAAAATTGCATTAAATGTAAACCATTTCAAAGTATAAATGCTAATCGAGCCGCTTTCTCAATTATTGCGTTTATGTTTGATCTCCTCGAGTAAAAGCAAATAAATAAACAATCAGACTATTAAGACCGGTTCCATTATTTAATTTGCAGACCCGGAAATGTATGTCTTAGAATTTTAACGGTTTAAACGGCAATATATGCGGTTAAATACATATATGAAGAACAAATGCTTCAAGACGATCACAGAAACGCAAAAAAAACATACATCTAAGCAACACTCGCACATAAAAAATTGAACATTTTATTTTTATTTAACATCATGCTGAAACTGACTTACATAATTTGTATAGTGAAATACCATGTGCTTTTTATCACGGTCACTAACAATTTAAGAGTTCTAGTGTGTATAACTGAACCTCAATTGTGTTCTTGGTTTGACTAAAAATTAGCATTTGAATCTATATCCGTGTATACTTTCGCTGTGTGGTTTGAAATCGACCGTAACTGTTGAATTATTCCGTGTGCATATGAACATGAATTTAACTAGTGTTCGATAAAAGTTATAATTGACAATATAATCCATGTTTTATGCCACCGAAGTTGGGCATATAGTGATCGCTGATATAGTGATATACTGTCTGTCTGTCCGTCTGTCTGTCCGTCCGTCTGTCTGTCTGTCCGTCTGAAATTCCGTCACACTTTGCGTTTAGGTTTCGAAAAATGTGGAAAAAGGTGGCATATGTCATCCTATGGTGACAAGCCTTGTTTGTTGTATGTTGAAATCCAGATAGTAGACGGCTGCTTTATGGATCCTTTTTTGCTTGTGCACTTGCCCTCTTTTGCATGTTAAATGTTAATATTGTATTTTTTTATTTATTATTGTGCAACGAATTGCTTTAACTGCATTACGTTAAAACGAAACATTGAAGTGTGACCATCAAACTTGCTTATTTACAATATATTACAAACATATATTTCAAACGAATACAATTTAATATAGATGTATATAACAGTATGGATGGATGTTTACAACAATCATGCAACAGTGATCAAAACAACAATCCGATTTCGTAATTCAAACAGTCTGATTTAGCTTTTTTGAAGGCCATAAGGTCAGCAACTGTAACAAGCTAATAAAAGGTTCATACGTTAAAGCGCTTGACATATTTAACTCCCAAAATACCTTGTTTGTGAAGTCACGTATATTTATGAAATACAGTGGCCTGACGAAAGTGTCTTCATGCGCCGGTTAAATAAACCCTGACAACAACAAAGGCAGAAATATCCCCATAGGGATATTTTATTTATTTGTATAATACTGTGTATTGTCTCAATGAACTATATAACAATGAGTAAAATAATCTTTGATAGTGGTACAGTAAATAACTATCAAGCAGACACGAACATGACACGGACGGACGGGCTCATGAAAGACATTCTCACAACCGCCTCCAGCTTCGCGGCTGAAAATAAACACCAACATGAATACTTTAGTTTTTACCACTGAACTACGAATTAAAAGGGACACTAGTGACATCACGAATTTAATTTATCAGACATTACAAATGTTGCATATTGTATCAACAGAGACAAACATATTAACGTATTTTTAAACTGAAATTCGCACGAGCGTTTTCTGTTCATTGTATTAATTTATTCTATATGGACGACTGCCTCTCATAGTGTTGACCATGCTGTCGAACGCAGCATAACTATAATCAGATTTGAACAAAATTGGATATACATTTTGGTTTAACGTAAAGTTCAAAAGATCGCTCTTCTGTTGAACCTATCGACCTCGTGCGTTACCAAAACAAACTCTGACCAAATTTCATGAAAATTGAGCGGTACATAAGGTTATAATATGTTCATAATGTGAAAATGTTTTCTACGGTAGACGGGAAAAGGCGTTTTATTCATCTGAGTTCAAATTAACAGAGCATGTTTTGTAAATGTTTACAATATTATGTTGTTATACACTTGAAAAGATAATATCATATTCATAGTGTTGCACCACCAATTTATTATAGTTCAATGTATTATAATGGTTTTCGCTTTAAACATTCTAGGTTTGTGTGTTGCGTCTGGTGTTGTGTCGCACTGTATTGCTATTGGTTACTGGTCATACATAAATTACCACGTGCTAAGTTTCTCACTTAATTGACAAATGATTTGCATTAAACTCAAAGATATACAACATGTTTTATTTTTAAAACATATTTCTGTAATTTAATATATGGACGTGGATTTTTAGCGAAATTGTATAGCGATGCGGTAGAGCGTCTGCCTCGGAACCGAGAGGTGTCGGGTTAAATCCCCATTATATTCGCGATTCTTTAAGCTGGGTTGCATACTGTATGTTGGTTGATTCATTCCTTCTGACTGAATCTTCTTTTTATAAAATGTATAATATATGGCGTAAAATTAACGTTGCACTTCAAATATGTTATACGTATGCCACTTTGCGGTTCACATACTATATTATTCTAGTCGTTAATCACTCAAAAAACACTTTCGAATTGCAAAGTAAAATGATATTTTATATTTAGTGTACTAATCAGAATTTCTGCTGGAGTAACTTTGGTAGATTCTGTATGATCTGGACGGATAAAAACTTGTAAAAGCTGTTCAGTATCCATGGTTGCCTAAATCTTATTACAATATAGACCAGAAAAATATTTATGTTAAAGTTTCATCCTGAAATAACAATAATAATCATTTTATATCAAGTATGAGTAGTAAGTATTATTATCTCTAAAATTAATGGTTGTATTTTATGTTATTTGCATGCCAACTTGAATAAAAACTGAACTTTAAGTAACACAAACATACACATAAATACAAGAAATGAAGAAACATACACGCTCACGATAGTTGAATATAAGACGGGCACGTGGTACGAGTGACGAAAGCTGATTTGTAAAGTGGACACTGTCATGTATTTTTATTTCAGAGAGCATGTAATATACAACAGTTTCCAACCTTAAACGACGCCCGGATCGAACCATATTATTTAATTTTATAACGAACGCTAAGAAACGATATGATCCGAGTGATATAACCATGTACTTAACGAGTTAATCAAGTGGGCTTCTCGATTTAGCGCAAACGTCGTAAAAACATTACCAATTTACTGTTGACATATTTTATACCCATGAGGTCGTTACACATTCGAACTGAAAGTGGCATTTCTATATCAAAATATAAATTGCATTCGCCACGAAATCAATGTATAATAAGATCCAATATGTCGTGTCGTCTTTCTATCTATTGCGATTGTTATCCCTATGGACAATAACTCCTAATTGTTTGAACTCATTTTATTGTTACTTTCAGTCAGCTACTGAACTACACAAATAACCAAACATAAATTCAAATAAAGTGGGAATGCAATTAAACAAAACGAAACACTACACAAAGCAATTAATGTCAACTATGTAAATGTAAAAAATATAATCTAGTAGTTTTATCCATTATATCGTTGATGTTGGATATCCTTAAGTGAAAGTAAATCAATAAACAATCAGAGTTGTGAGATCAGTTCCATTATTTAATTTGCAGACCCGGAGACATGCGTCTTACCAATCTTTAAACACAAATAAATGCGGTAAAATACAAAAAAAAATGAAAAACAAATGCGTCAAGACGATCACATCAATTGTCATTTTGTTAATCCTCAAATAAGAATATAAATCATTGTTTATCGATTATGAGAAGTTAGTATTATTAGCTCTAATATTAATTGATGAATCATATTTTATTGGCATTCCAACATAAATTAAGGCTGACATTTTAATAACACAAACATACAAATAAATACAAGAAATGAAGTAATATACACGCTCTCGTAGTTGAACATAGGACGGTTACGAATGACGAAATCTTATTTGATTATGTATTTGATCGGTACATGACCATTGTAAATATTACGTAATTATTTCAATGTTTACAATTTTTGTAAACGGAATTCTTTTAAGTGGACACTGTCATGTATTTCTATTTTGGAGAACAAGCAATATACTTCTGGTTTCCAACATTAACCGACGCCCGGATCGAACCATAAATTTAATTGTATCACGGACGCTAAGAAACGATATGATCCAAGTGAATTACCATGTACTTTACAAGTTAATCAAGTGGGCTCCTCGATTTAGCACAAACGTCGTAAATACAATACAAATTTACTGTCGACATAATTTTTTCCTGTGAAGTCGTAACACATTCGAACTGAGCTTGGCATTTTTCTATCAAAATATAAATTGCGTTCGCCACGAAATCAATGTATAATTAGATCCAATCTGGCGTTTCGTCTTTCAATTCATTGCGATTGCGATCTCTATGGACAATAACACGTAATTGTTTGAACTCATTTTATGGTTACTTTCTGTCAGAACGGCATCATGTCTGATATAATCATGATCATAAACGTCGGGAAGTGCACAGGAATGTTTGATTCCGATACTGTTTGATGAAAGCAGCAATAGAAGAGTTACATATAATAAGTTGATAAGAGAATATGGTCATAAAACGTTGAACTTTCCTTGTGTACTATTAAACTAATAATTCATGAAACCTTTCGTTAAACTGCAGATACTGTTCTAAAGCAGACAGTGCCTAATGGTGAGAATAACAGACTTCGTATCGTTTCTATATTAAAATCTGATTGTCACCTTCATTTCCAACTAATACTGAACAGTGTTATCAATGGAAATCCACAATGCGTTAATGACATTATGATTGAGACGTATTAAGATATTAGCACGAACTCCCTGAAGTCATCCATATAACGTTCTTTGGTAGCAAATTAACAGTCATATGCTGTGTTCGTATGTGTTATCCTTCTATTTTTGGGGTCTGTAGAAACTCAATTTTGTTTTGGAAAATACAAGTGATGAACAAATATTAAATCTTTTCCATAAAGAATGATGTCAATAAATACTGACATCTGATAATTTGCGTTTATCTTATTCCATCGTGCACCAAACAAACTTAGCTGCTTAGGAATGACAGTCAGTGTGTTATTTTGAGAAGTCTTAATTTGTGTTGTACCAAAGCGAATTTGCATATCATTTTTTGTATCAGAATTTCAATGTTCAGTGTGATCATTTAAGTATTATTTTATTTGTAAAACATGTTATTGTAAAAATACATAAAAACGACAAAAACATGCATTGTGTGAAAAAAAGGAAATTATTTTAGTTTTCGCTAAGAGATTTTTGAATACAGGATCAGGTGTACCTTATCTGTTTATCAATTAAATTGTTATTCAATGAAATTGTTTGCTGTGTTGTTGTTGTTTTTTTTTTTTTGCTTTTCAATTTGCATATCAATGCTATTAGATAAATGTGGATTTACACGTGTGTGCTACTTAATGACCTCTAATTCTGGGCTTAGTGTGACATAAGGTGAGCATCAAACGGTGTAAATAACCCAGTGCTTCGCATTAACTCTTCCAATGCGGTGACCCTACCTTTAATAATTCTTTTATGTTTGATGTAGTAGTCAATGTTGTAAATTTTCTGTCTTCAGAGGCTGTTAGAGGTTGAGCTATTTTTGTTATGTGGATAAAACATATTCACAATCATTGTACAACAGTTTTATAGGAGCTGTATATCAGTTTGTTGTTTTGAACTTTATATCAGCTGTATATAAGTTTGGTGTTAGAAGCTGTATATCAGTGTGGTGTTGTTAAGAGATTTACATCAGTTTAGTACATGTAGCTTTATATCAGTTCGTTGCTAGGAACAGTACATCAGTTTGTTGTTATGGGCTTTATATAAGGTTAGTGTTAGGCACTGTATATCAGTTCGAAGAAAATCAGTTTGGTGTAAGAAGCTTAATATATGTTTGGTATAAGAAGCTTTTTTTTATCAGTTTGATAATAGGAGCTTTACATAGGTTTGGTCTACGGTTTTGATATGCTATGAATAGGCGTCACGTTTCAAGTATGCATGTAGTTTACATGCTATATTTGGTAATTGAATACTTGAATGAATCTCTTTTGCGAAGCTTAAATTTCCGACAACAGAGTGTTTACACATTCGGATTTGTTTTCTTAACTCGAGTATTTGAATTAAGGCAGTAGGTACCTAATTAGATCGTGAATAGTCGGTCGATATCGCCGTATTCGGAAAATGTTCGGCAACGATTGGTAATCTACGTCAAAGTCCGGAAAAATTATAAAAACAAGAAATAAATAAGTGTGTTTTTATTTAAGAACTATAAATACACAATAAATGTGTGTTAATTCATTTTAGAACTAAATGTGTTCATCTCCTGAAGATTTATTTAGTATAAATTTAACATGTTATATTGTTTTTCGTTCGAAAACAATATTTTCGTTTGACGTCACGGCTATTGACATTCTATTGCAAAATGAAAGTGCGTAAAAAGGAACAGGCCGTTTGCAAACACGAAAATGACTGTGATACCAATTACCAACGTTGTTCTGATATGGCCTTAATGCAGATTATTGCAGACACATTACTATTGCGGTACGTTTTTGCACATTTGCTTCACATAAACAAATAATACTTTTATCAATTGTTGCTGTATGAATTACGACGTTTAAGAATGGTTGGATGTTTCAAGAATTTATGTGACTTATTGACAAATTGACTTGCAGTTTGGATACATTTTATTTAGAAGTTGGACATCTCTCAGATTTCGATGTGGAAGCTTTTCCTGGAGCAGTGTCTAGAGGCAATTTTCATCTTGTCAAGTTTGGGCCAGAGCCAGCCTAAATAGCCTTTGACCTTCAGGAACAACGGATCAAAGTTAGACAAACTTATTTTTTGGCATTTTCCATGCACATAGCATTTTAAACTCATTGACAAGAAGGTTCTTTAGCTCAGAGTTTCAACGTTTTATCACATAGCATCATGCAATACATATTTTCATGTTTGATAATTTGAGGTCAAGGAGTCGTCAATTTGTGAAGTGCTTGATGTTCTTAAAACTTTAGTTTCTCATAACAAACAATCGTATAAAGCGTCGGGTTAAAAAGGGATCATTGAATTTATGAAAAAGCATTGTGTGAATTTACTTTTTTATTACAGTTCGATGCACAGTAATCCAGGATATAACTCTGATTCATGCCATGGATTTGAGAAACGGGTTCGAAGTTCTCCACATATGTGAAGCCATCAGTGCCGAATTCTGCTGAAGCCCAGAAAGTAGCTGGCATCTCTGTTTATGCTAATTGCAACATGTCTGTAAATAGTGGCAATGTGGATAGTGTCTCCATTACAACATATGTTTTTGCTATGTTAGAATAGAAAAACCTTGACATTTTGTTGTGAATTGCGGCTATATGCTTGGGTTGCCTTTGGTCTTTGGGTGACCTTAAGATAGTATCAGTAATGTATTATTACATCAATATTAAGCCGAATTTGGCTAAGTTTCATCAAATATCAGTGTTTATAACTATCGCTTTTAATAGGCAACTAGAAAAAAACAAAATATATGTGATTTACAAATTTATACTGAAATCCGTTTCATGATAATGAATGGGGGATAGGCATACTCAACGTGTAATTTATTGCCATAGAAATGGTAAAACTTCATGAATTTCATTAAGTATGTAGAACATATGTTGTGTTAAATAAATATGTACAATATATGCATTTCATCCATCTATAAGTGACATAAAGCGTAATTAAAGTTTCTTGTCACTGAACGATGTGTTGTCTGTTTTTGCCATTTTGTCTAGGTGAGTGCACATTATTATTGCAGATCAAAGGCACAGTTTGCGTTCTATGACACTTTTCTCGTGCTATATCTACCAGCACAATCCAGCTGCGTACGTTTATAAAGTTAATTGTCAAACAATGTGTATATCCCATTTAAAAACACTATACATTTTTGATATAGGGTAAATCCATAAAAAAGGTCCAACCGAGTCAAAGGGTAGGTGTATTCAACCAAGTATAAAAAGTTTACCGGCTGGTAAAAAGTTTAAAAAAATGCAATTAGTTGTGATATACAATTTACAGTGTGGAAATACTAATAAATTGTGTTTCTGGAAAAGTATTCATTACGCTCCCACTACCTTAAATTACATGTAATACATAAATAGTCCAATCATTATTATATTTAATAACATAGAATAACTTTCCATATAATTTCATTGCAAAATAAACATATGTAATTAACAAAATGAATTCAGTGACGGAGACGAGTTATACTGGCACTGTTTGGTAATGGATAAAACCGTTTTATTTTTGAGTTGACTCTGGGTCGGCAATCGATGTTGCCTTCTTCCGGATTGCATTAATTGTGTATCGTTTCTACTTCATGCTCCCATACCCATTTTTCAATATCGTTTACGGTCCTCTTCGTTACTCAAGGGACCAAATAATGAAACATAGAACTCAACATGAATCATTCATGTGAAACATAATCATTTTTTATCACCTTAAGTAATATAATTATGTTTGCTAAACAAGGTTTTTGTTTTGTTTTGTTTTACAAATAAAATCTTACTTTCACACTGACCTAGCATGCTTCAGTGCAACGGGCAATTACACTCGTAAAAATAATCAGTAGGAATCAATGTTTGATAGTATCTTTAAATAAATGGGGTATTGTGTAATGAGTTATTCTCGTATCAATGTTCACCTAATCCAGTTCAGAAACTAATCACTTAATAAATGTACGCTAATATATTATTGCAAAAAGGTCAATGTCAGTCAGGTGATTTCTATGGTGCGCCGCCCTCATATTGCCCCCCCNCCCCCCCCCCCCGTGAGCATGCTAGTATGAAGACAGAAAAGACAAATTAAATGCTTTGGGATTTGTTGGGATCAATATTATGATACTTTTAATATTCACAATAGAGGATATTTTTTCAAGATCTGAATAATATTTGTATGCATTTCATCGGTATATGACATGTCGGGAAAATTAAGCCTTATTTGCTTATCCGACGACATAGTTTATGCATAAATAAAGTAAACACTGTAAAATCGATCCAGAAATATCTAAGTAAGCATTAACGCCTTAAAGTTTCGCTTTATACAATGAAGTCGTTTGGTTACTTAATAACGCGCATTACCTAGTGGGTACATCGAGATAGAATCAGGTCAATGAGGCGAATTTTTTATTTAGAAGGCATCGTTTACGTGCAAATGAAAACAATTGTAAATAAATATCTATTATTTTCGAAATGTTATAAACATAAATACAATTTTACAGGGTTTCTAATGACGTTCAAACAAAATAATTCATATCGCTAATAAGAAAACAACACGAATTAAACGGCCAATTTACTATCAAAACGTGTTCATTTGGAAATGTATTATGAGTAACCACCATTGACACGCATATAATCATGACTCAATACGTCGGTATAGCAAAGAAGCCGGACATATTCCTTTATTAAATATTAAATATATTGCAAAGGAAACAATCCGATCTTGCCTTAAACATTTTGGTGAACCAGCGCTAATAATTGTATGTATGTTTGGACAAAACCTTAGGCAAATTGAATTGCAATCCCAGACTAATAAATCCAATTAACTAGCTATTGCAAATGACCGTCTGCTACCTAATGATAAATGAATGATTGCAAAACAGTTGAAGAAATACATGAATATATTCTCCAGAAAGTGTGAACATTCTTACAATTATTGTAATTTTATTTTACAGGATGACTATACTAATAGTCATAGACGATTCATGCGCTTAATATGACGCATGGGGGTCATCAGAAATAAATAAAGTCTGAAGGCCATTGCTCCTCTCATTTCTTCTTGACGTATTTTAAACAGATTATTTAAATACACTTTAAACGTTCACAATTCCTACAGAAACAATGAAGAAAAGAATACACATTAGAGCAGTGTCAAATTCCTTCTGAAAGTGAATATTTACGATTTTAATGTCAACAATTGTTTTCAATATTCAACAAGCATATTACTATGAAAAAGAAATGTTAAATGCGAATGTTTTTACTAAAATCTAATTTTTCCGAACATGTTTTAGTTTATTAACCTGTATACAATTAAAGTGTACGTCGATTCCGACACCTGTACTAGAAGTTATTGCAATCCTTTCTATAATGATGTTTTGAAACCCGTTTTTTTCATGGAATAAGTCCATATTACGTCTCATTCCGAGTAAATAGGGCGCAATTTTTCCAAATATGAATGACATGTCAGTGTCAAACTTAAAGCCCCATTTACACTCAAAATCAATGAATATCGCGTAAAATAGTTGGAAAATAAAGTGTATCCATTAGAAATCAGTGTTCCTTATAGCGATAGGTAAACATTCAAGGTCGGATGCGGTCTGGAAACATATATTAAACGAGATACAAAATGATCGTTTTTATTATGTGTGACACAATATATTCCATATTAATTTCCCGCTACGATATCTATCCATACGACACACGAACACTAACATGGCAAATGAATGTGTTGAATTTGATAAGTTGATTTTGAGTTTTAATGAGGCTTCAACATAATTATGGCAAAGGTGAACGTTCTGGATTCGAGGTATTATATTTCGGGTGGAGGTTTTAACATTGAACCGTGCATTTTTTACAATCGATGTTATATAGCTATTTATGTACTCAGTCAACAACAAAATAAGTAAAACGGGCTTAGGGACACGAAAACGTGTCTATAAAGTTGACTATGATGAAGAGAATCAAACAAAACCACAAACTAATGTTGTAGAACTGTATATTCAATTGCGCTATGTTTGTTAATCAACGTATAATGATGATACATAATGCATATTATTAAGCTTAACAAGTTATATAAAGGTGCTTGCTCGCCTTGTATGGATACTTTATATTACGTTTCATCGGATTCTGAATATTACGTTATAAGATCGAGCGCGGAAACCATTTGTACCCGAAATCAATTAACGGATTCGACAATTATTGTTCACCTAAAATTTTTCGTACGTTCACCTTATATGGATATAAATATTACGTTTCGTGTAATGTGGAAGCTTGCTTTCGGAATGAGCCGAAATTAAAACATATTCTATAATATCTTAATGCAATCAACAACTAACAATGCCATCTGAAAAATCATTATAAAAGGACTCTATGACAATATGCGTATGTTCCTCATGCAACGATACTGCATAGAATTGTTCTTCAAATTCAATAAAGTATTCTCCAAACGACTGCACGGAATGACGGCTGGGTGGGCATCGAGTATGAAGGATACAGCTTACATGTTTTCAAAATAATGGTATCACAGCTATATATATATATATATATATATATACACACAGTGAATAGATAACGTTACATATCCCTGTATTATGCTTAACAGACATTTCGTTCATTTGTAACGGTTTTCGCAGAACATCTCATTTGTTTGAGGCGATTTTCCGAGAAATGGTATATGACATTTCAACACATTATTTATTTAGCCTAATTTGTGCAACCAGAGTCTACTTCGTCTAGTCTTCTTTGTCTAAAGGTGTCAATAACCAACACCCTCCTAGTACTTTATTTAGATCACATTGTCACATTCTTTTCCAGCGGCGTATATTGGGCATTGCTTCCCATGTAAACAGACTCAGCTCCAATGCCATAAGGTCGGTCAATAGCGATAATGTCGGTCAAAAGCGATACATCGCTAATGTTATACTTGTTTTGTACAAACCGACTTAAAATAAAATTTGTATTTTTTTATTTTTTTTTGTATTTTTGTTAGGTCTTACACTTCTGCAGAATTGTCTTATTTACAACATCATTCAATAATAGGTAAGTATTAACATGATGCAATCCGAACTTTATTTCCCACAAATAATGTATTGAAATATTGACAATTATAACACAGTATCTAAAGATAAGTTAGTGTTACTATCATATTAAAAGTACTACACGGGATAAATTGAAAAGGCATCAGCTAACATATTTATTATGGTTTAAAGCACATTATAGTATTAACCTTTACAGTTATTACTGAACAGAGTTGCTTGTAATATTGCTGAACAAATAATTGGGGACAAAAGGTTGATAATATTTGACAGTCACAATACAGATGTTTGGCACAGTATTTGATGACCAGATTATTTATCTTGAATATAATATCATAGGCATAGTTTAATCTTTTGTCGCCATATTTATGTATGTCAGGTCCTTGATTCTATTTGGCCGTAAAATGCTTAAATTGTTCAAACTCTAACATATACGCAAACGACAAATCTGCATATGTTCAATATACACCCAATGTTGCTACATCATATCACAACAATCTTGAATGACGTTGTAGATATAGCTTAGACACAACCACTATTGCGCGTTAAAACATCGGTGGTCTCATTGTAGTGTAACAGACAAGTTTAGTAATGAAAGAAGTGATAATTTCTTCCTACAGAAATGTTCAGCTTCAACGTACCCTCACAGGTAAACGCTTAGTAGCTTCATACATAGTGTACACATACGCTTTTGATGTACGCTCATACATGTAAGTTCATATCTAGATTATGCATGATACCTTTACTTTCTTAATTACGCTCTTTTAGTGTTTTGTCAGGCTGTTCTAAGTTTTCGTTTCAATAAAACATGCAACTGTGTATATTCTAAACGCATTAGATTCATCTATATGTTTGTATTGTTTTCTGTTGCTCATACTGGTGTAAAACATTCATCTTACTTTCTAATGAATTTTGAAATGGATAGATTGAAGATATTTCAAAATTAATCGCTAATGTTATGTTTTTATGTGTGTTGTTATTTTTGTTGTTATTAATGAAAATAATACCACCTTTGGGCAAGATACACACTGGTACTGTCCAATAATTTGTTAGCTAAATAATTTGAAATTGCTCCGACCGGGGGCATTCCAGCTATTTGTTCAGGATTTTTAAACCTTCCTAACTTTGAGCAATTAAATTGTGCATCGAGTACCTCTGTTACAAAATTATATATTGAGCACCGGTGAACACATTAAAATCGTATTACCCAGCAAATGAAAAGCACTCACAATCTATATCTCTGATGTTCATGTATGCTCCATTGTCTATATGGGTATTTTACCCTTCTTATCGCAGCATTTTTTGTGAACACATACTTATCATAGATCAGATGATATCCGGTTAATAATCTGATCTATTCCACATGTTATATTAAGCAATAATTCGTGCAAATCTTACCTTTTATACAAAGTGTAATATGTTTCAATCAGCAGAAAAACATTTGTTTAAGGCTGATGGACTTAATGGCTACATGGCAATTCAATAGTAATGGCATACAAAATACCATCGACATAATCAAGAAATACACTGAACAACAATCATCAATAGGTAGAATGAAGACACAATGCATGACCAAAAGACCTTTGGCCATGCTTGTCTATTCATAACATAATTAAAATATGAACAGGTCATTTCACTGTATTTAAGTGGGTAACACACAATTAAATTACATTGAATGACATGTTCGAAAAATACGAACGTTCCTCCAAAATGACTGAACGTGAGATTAAAGACGAATACAATCATATGGTTCGATTCTTTACAATGTAACAGTGCAACTTTTAAGAACACTATAACATCTGACTATGCGAAGATTTACATACATTGATGAACTAACACAATTTCTCCCGGCCTTTTGTCGACTTGCTTATTTAATCTTGGTGCTTTACAACCTAATTTATAACAAAACGAACCCTGAAATCGGTTGAATCGATATTCAATCTTAAATAGCCTAACTAAATGTTAACAAGACAAATAAAGATCCTAAAGCTTGTAATGCGAAGAAGCCGTTAGCATGCACATATAAGTAAAACGGCATGTCTGTCTTAAGGCACTAAAATAAGTACGTTCAAGCCCCTAAACCGAATAAAGCATACTTCTGTCGTTAATTAGAAAAGGTCACACATTTGAAATTCTCAGATTGAGTCTCAACCAAAAATGGACGTTAATATACTGTGAAGTGTTATTGTAGGAAATGTAAGTTAAATTATATATATAATGCTATGACGAGGCGTTACGTTTCAGTGATGTATTTAGTTTACATGCTATACTTGATAATAATATACTTAAACAAGTCTCTACTCCGAAGTATAAAAATAACGACAACAGATGGTTTAAACAAATGGGTTTGTTTTCTGAACTTGAGTGTTGGAATGAAATGAAATGTCATTGATACATGTTCCAGTTATTATTGTTTTTAATGACTTAGAATAAATGTCCTTTTAATTTAATTTCACTATAAACATATGTAATTGACAAAATGAATTAAGTAACAAACACAAGTTAAACATACAAATCCCGAATTAAATACATACACACGTAAGAGACAATCAAGTGTCAACTAAGCATATTGTACGTGTATGAAGACTTTATTATTATAAAGCTCATAATTTGAGTCTATGCACGGTACTTGTCGATAGAAAACAACTAGCATTACAACAATATATACACCCTACAGTATGACATGTTTTGATCTTGCAATAAACATTTAATAAATTAATACATTTGGTACATATTACAATGGGATGTTTGGCTTTAAGATTAACGGTATATGCTACGTATTAAAAAGAGAACACTCATTAAATAAACTATTCGGCTAAGAAGATGCTGAAGTGTCCACAATTTAAGCTTCAGGGCGTGTAATAATGTTGCAAAACTGGACGGCAGATGAGTTAGATAAATACACAAAAAAGCAATTTATTTGTTGCACTTATCTGAATTGTACTAGCCATTAATAAGTTTATGTCAACCGCAGTCAAACAGTATCAGTGCGCAATTTTTACTTGTATACGCCAGATTGACAGAAATGGATACATTGGTACAAGAAGTACAATTGATCATCGAGCCTTTGCCTAAGGATCAGTGAGTTATCTACACGCCTGTCAATCACATATGTCTAATGTGAAAAAGACATATTCATGAAACTTGGACATAAAATGTGTTTCGATACAAGCACGACTGTGTTTGTAAATTTATAAATTGTATAATTTTGTATTATATATTTTTTCAAACTTTCTTTAAAATTATTTTGTTAACGAACATACAAATGATCAAACATGACTTAATGTTCGCAATCGGATTATCAACCTGTTACTGAAATGCTTTAAACAATACATACAATAAAATGTGGAGTTAACCAACGGATGACATAATATTAATTAGTATTATATCATGAAATATTTAATAAATGATCGTTATAAATAAGGCACTGTTTGGTTATTGATAAAAGTAAACGTCCGTTCTAAATTTGTAGTTACTCTGGGTCGGCCAGTAGTGACGTTGCCTTCTCCCGGGTTGTTTTCCTTGTGTATTCTTTCTACTTCATGCCCCCTCCCCTACCCAATTAGCAATTGTGTGTGCAATCCTATTCGAAACTCAAGGGCTAAAATAATAAAACATAGAACTTAACATGAATCACTCATGTGAAATAAAACACTGTTTATATAATAAACTTATGATTGCTAACGCTATAAATTATTGTTTGATAATAAAATCGCACGTGTACACTTGCCTAGAATGAGTTTTGACTATGGTGGACCGATACCATATCGCTTCCCAACGCCCCCCCCCCTGAGTATTTTAGCATTCAGATGGTCGATACAAATATATTAAGCCTAATTTGCTTAGATGCCGACTTCGTTTATGCGTAAAATAAATGTAATATTTCAGACTCTAACACACATATTTAAACACTGTTAAATCGATTTAGGTTTATCTAACTAACCATTTACGTCGTAGAATTCCGCTTAGTACAATCACGTGGTTTGGTTATTGGATTGTCTGGAGTTTCATTGTCCATACTTACATTATTTTAACGGCTATTCTACATCTTCCTCTTATTAAGCAATCACATGATTTAGTTTGTTTTGAAAACATACTCTTTGAAATTAACAGAGAAACGTAGATCCACTTTAACTGTAGTATTATTCAAGTTTATTTTTTTTTCCATGGATGATGTGCTTTTGTTTTGTTTTGAAACATTCTCAAATGCTCGACAAATTAACACAATTATTACGGGTCTTTGTGACTATCACAACGATGATATATTTAATATTACTATTGTCTTGATATTAAAAACGGAGTCACTCGCAGTATTTCAGGTTTCATGATGTTTGCTGCTCGTAAGTATCTCAACCTTGAAAATGAAGCCTTTAAAAGTTGAATCTAGTAAGAAAGTTCTTAAATTTAAATGGATTTACTAAGGGACTACAAACGCGTCAGAGTGCATATCTGACTGGATGGGTTAAGCGGATTTAACAACATACTTTCTAGGCTAAAGCAGTTTTGTTAACACCAGCCCTCAGAACTCTGGATATCTCTAGACAAATCCTTAGGCAATTTAAATGTCAATCCCAAACCAATACATCCAATTAACCAGCAATTGCAAAACGCCATCTGCCAACCATATGATCAATGGATAAATGCGAAACCTTTAAGAAAAGAAATGTATATAGTCTCCTGCAATTATATGCATTCATATATATGACTTACTCTCTTTTTAACAGGGTAACTTGACTGATCATTTTAGAAGATTCCTTCGTAAAAAGTGACGCATGGCTGTCATGAGAAATAAAGTCTGAACGCAAATGCTCCTCTTTCTTGTTTGAATATTCTAAATTAATCATACAAATACAACGTGTACTTTAACAATTCCCACAGAAACAATTTAGATATTAGTACACATGAGAGCTTTTAGTGTCAAATTCCGTCTTAAAGCGAGTATATACGAATAAACATTTTATATTTGAAATATTAAACCATCATATGCATATGAACAAGGAATTTTAAATATCAATTAATTATCTTCAATTGTACCATAAATTTATTATAAACCATACGACCACGTAGACGCCGATTCCGACACTTGTACATGCATTTGTTGTTAAACCAAAAAAATGTGTCTATGTTTCATATGAACAAACCTACACATCCAGGGGGGATTTTCTGGGAAATTGTGTTTAATATATGAACTTTTATTCTAGTTTTTATTCATCAACGTTTTGGAAAATAATAAGATTGCATATACTTGTGTAACGACATTTTGTATTATTAAATATACTATAGTAAATAAAACATCGTTGTTCTGTTTAAATAGCACACCCGCAGTATTCTTTATTATTTAGTAATCGGTCTGAATTGCAAATTAAGAGCTTGATCCAGATTGTTGTTTCTCTTCACGCTGTTTATCCAAAGAATGAAGGCAGTTTATTGGAGCATGTAACACTTAGCCAGTAATGTTGTGTCTCAGAGTTCTGTATTTTATTACAGTGATTGGGCTTGATGGTCTGCTATTTATACTATGATGTACATATAGAATTGTTTATAGTTTACTTAAACATAATTATAGAAACGGAGATATTACAGGATTTGAGGTATTGGATTTCGGGCAGAAATGTGAACATTGGACTGTGCATTTATAACAATTGATGTTTTCTACAGTTACTGATGTACAAAATATACAATACTATAAGTAAAACTGACGAATTGTCACCGATCTTTTTTCGTTGTGTTAATTAATGGGTTAGCTCAAGGACAAGAACAAATGCCCATAACATTGACCTTTATGAAGAGCATTAAATTAAACCATAAAGTAAACAAACAGGTGTGTCAAAACTGTATATTGAAAGGTGCTAAAAATATTGTGGTAATGAACGTATAATGATGATATTTAATAACTATTATTAAGCTAAATAAGTGATAAAATGCGCTTGCTCACATTGTTTTTCTTCATACTAAGTTTCGTCAGGTTCGGAACATTAACTAATAAGATCGAGCGCGAAAACAATTTGAATCCAAAATCAATTAACTGATTGGACAATCTTTGAAGCGGTACCACCTACCAATATTTGTATTTTCACCTATATAGATCTACATATAAAGTTTCATCAAAATGGGATCATTGATTGCGGAGATCTTGAATGGAAAGAAAAACATCATTATACAATGCTTTGCAAACAAATAACAATGACAGAAAAATCGTTGTAGCAAAGTTTTATTACAATTTTCGTATGTTCATCCTTTAACGATACAGATTAAGAAATGTCCTCACATTCGAATCATGATTCTCCTAGATCTTTTTCGCAAACGTAGAACTAGTTAGACAGAAGGACGGACGCCTTAAAGGAAAGACGGCCGGCCGGGCATCGAGTATGAAGGATACAGTATACATGTATTAACAATAATCGTATGAAAACTGCGCCATGAAATTAGAGTAAACCTAACTTTTGGACGGATGGACAAAGCGGAAAATGAACGGTTCTCCATTTCGATGAACATATAACTAAGATTACAATAGAAAATAAATAAATACTATCGTAAACATTATCACCATCGACAAGTTACACTAAATAAACTACGTAATATATCATCATACTATGCTTTAAAGATATTTCGTTCATTTGTATCTGTTTTTACAGAACATCTCATTGTTTCTGGGTGATTGGTATTTGCCATGAAAAATAATAATACAATTATATAATCCTAATTAGTGCAACCACAGTCTTCTTTGTCTAGTCCTCTTCGTCCAAGGTTGTCAATTACTGACTTCCTAGTGTTACTATATTTAGATCACAGTGTCACATTCCTGCGGCGTATATTGGACCTTGTTTCTAATGGAAACAGACACAACGTTATTTCCATAAGGTCTGACACTACCAGTATATAAAACACGTAAACCATTTAGCACAATCCATATACCAAACATGTACTAAAATGTCTAATAACTAAACATCATACATTGGTCATAATAATGTATGTAGTTACAACGATAGAATCTATTAAGTACGGTGTATTTGGCTTAATCTACAGACAGCTGATTTGATTTTTGTTTGCACTTCAGACTAAATCATGTACCCAGCAGTCATTGACAAAATGGCAAAACAATATTTTCACGAGCGCGTTTGGGAGTGGAAATATGTTTATGTCCTCACTTACGTGTTCTCTGCTAAGTGAGAATATAAATAGAATATAAATAGGTATGTAAATTGTCTCGCTTTAGTGAGAATATAATTAAGAGTATTACGCCGCACGCAAACGTATTGTATGTTTACGGATCAATACAGCGATAAGTTAGATTTCAATTTGCAGATGATCTTAAACAAGACATTTATAAGTTGTGAGCTGATTGTAGCCCAGCCAATAGAATAACAACTTTGGCAAGTTTGGTTTGAGTCGTCGAGCAGAAACAAAGTATAAAGAGTCTGAGGGTCACGGTCACACGAAATGGACACGCAGATGTGTTTTCAAAAACAAGGTATAAACAAGTTATAATCCTGAAAATGAAAAACTGTCATTATGTTAGGCGGAAGAGTGTCCTAAATGGCACTACTAGTAGGCATTTTTATTTCGAGATGTCAAGGTCATTGATTTGGAATAATGGCCTGAAAAACACAATTAAAAATGGTGGATGATTGAATTCGAACGCTGAGCATAGACTCGAATTCAATTATCATAACGTTGGTTGATGCGTGTTACGGGATTGCAGTACTTTGGTAAATTAAAATAGAAAAACAACAGATTACAAGCAACCGGACAAGGCGTTCTTAAAGGTAAAAAAAGCAGAAGCGAAACCGAACAGACCTCTGGTCGTTGCTTAGGTCAGAAAGCACGTGCAATGTCAATGCCTTTTTGCAAATTATTTTACTCTATATATTTTTTAATTAGTAACATACAATTAAACTACATTTAATGTCATGTTCAAAATGTGCGAAATTTGCAAAAAAATGTCATTTGAGATAAAAGACAAATAAACCCACATGATTCGATTCTTTACAATGTAAAAGTGCAATTTATTGAGAACATTATTTAATCCAACTATGACAACATTTTTGTACATTGATAAACTAATAACAATTGCCCCCATCCTGCTTACTTAATCCTGGTGCTTAACAACCTAAATTATAATTAATTTATAATAATAATAATTACAACACGAACCCTGTAGTCAATTGCACTGAAATTCAATCAAACTGAATGCTTACAAAACGAATACAGACCCTCGGGCTCGTAATGTTTTGAAGCCATCATAATGCACCTATAAATAGAATATCATGTCTATCTGAAAAGACGGGGATAAGTACGTACAAGCCCCCAAACATAATTAGGCATACTTCTGTCGTTATTTGGATAAGGTCACACTTTTAAAATTGTAATATTCAGTTTCAACCAAAAAAAGGACTTTAATATACTTTGAAATGCTATGTAAGGCACTGTAAGTTAAAGTAGTTATTACAAATTAGGGTTTCCATATAGGACGTGGTAATAGGCAGCCATTATGTAAAGATTTTAACTATTAAATCAATATAGTTATCAGTCAAAACTACAAAAAGAGTAAATACAAGGTATGTTATGAGAAGCAGAACAACGAGAACAAGAAAACATAACTACAACTTCCACTTTAGCTTAACGTTAAACAGGCCCTTGATATGGAAAAAGAAACCTCTTACTAACTTTCTACTGGATCATATACATCAGTTTAGTATATAGAGAATTATCTCAGTTCGTTGTTAGAGCAGTACAACAGTTTGGTGTTATGAGCTTTATATAAGGTTCGTGTAAGTAGCGTTATATCTGCTTGAATAAGCTTTATATCAGTTCGATTTTGGGAACCGTACATCAGTTTGGTGTTAAGAGACTTATATGTGTTTGCTCTATAAAGCTTGTTATACGTTTGGTTATAGGAGCTGTACATAAGCTTAGTCTTCAGTTTGAAAAACTATGGCTAGGCGTTTCGTTTCATTGATGTTTACATGGTATGTTTAATAATTACATACTCAAATATCTAAAACGAAGTATGAAAATAACGATAACAGAGGGTCTAAACAAATGAGTTTGTTTTCTAAACTTGATTGTTGGAATTAAATGACATGCCATTCATACAGATCCCATTCATTTTTATTTTTAGCTCGGCTGTTTTTGAAGAAAACTCGAGGTATTGTAATAGCCATCTCGTCCGCCGTCCGCGGCGTCCGAAAACTTTACCATTGGCCATGACTTTTGCAATATTAAAACTTTATATTTGGCATGCATGTGTATCTTATGAAGCTGCACATTTTGAGTGGTGAAAGGTCAAGGTCAAGTTCATCTTTCAAGGTCAAAAATCATTTTTTTTCATGTGTATCTCATGGACCTGCAAATTTTGAGTGGTGAAAAGATCAAGGTCAAGGTCATCCTTCAAGGTCAAAGGTCAAAAAACAAAATCTAAGCACCCACAGCCGAACGTTGGCACCCGCTATGCGGTGCTCTTGTTATAACTTAGGATAAGTGTTCTATTGACTTAATTTCATAATAAATATGTGTAATTGAGAAAATGAGTTAAGCACTTAAAAATGGTATACATACAAATCCCGAAATAAATGCATACACACGTAAGAAATAAAAGTGTCACATAAGAATATTGTATTTTAATGCAGACTTTTTTTATTATTAAGATCATAATTTGAGTCATTGCGTGTAACTTGTAGATTGCAAACAACTGGCCTAACAACAATATATACACAATACAGTACGACATGTTTTTATCTTGCATAACACATTTCATAGATTAATACATTTGGTAGATGTTACAATGGGATGTTTTTCCTTTAAAGTTTACTGTAGACATGTGTATATGTCAAATTTTAAAACGAGAACCCTCATAAAATAAACCATTCGGCTTTGAAGATGTTAAGTGTCCAGATTGGTAAGATACAAACAAAAAACGCAATTTGTTTGGTGCACTTTTCTGAATTTTACTCGCGATTTATAAGTATATGTCAAAAGCAGTCAAACAGAAATGGATGCACTGATAAAAAATACAATTCAATTTAAATTGATGAGCGAGCCTTTGCCAAAGGATCAGTGAGTTATCTACTAGCCTGCCAATCACATATGTCTTGTGAGGAAAATGAAACTTGATAAGAACGTTTGTTTTAATTTAATATTGACTGTGATTGTTAATTTATAAATTTTATTATTTTATATTTTTATTTTATAATTTGTCAAACTGTCTTCAAAATATCGTTTTTACGAACATACTAATTATCTAACATGAACTAATTTTCGCGTTCGGTTAAGCAACCTGTTACTGAAATGCTTTAAACAAAAGATTAAATGAAATTTGCAGTAAACCAACGGATGAAATAATATTCATAATTATTAAATACTGACATATGCATTAATAATGTTAATGGAATAATGCATTGTTTGGTTACAGATAAAACTTTAAGTCCGTTCTACATTTGGAGTTGACTCTGGGTCGGCAATCGGGTTGCCACTTGTGCAGTTGCCTTCTTTCGGGTTGCATTCCTGTGTATTCTTTCTACACCATGGTCCCCTACCCACTAAGCAACATTTTTGGCGGTCCTCTTCGTAACTCAAGGGCTTAATTAATAAAACATAGAACTCAACATAAATCACAAATGTGAAACCATTTTGAATCGCCTTATATAACTCAATCCGGTTTGCTAAATTATGTAATCTAATCTGCTTCCGGTGGCGGACATATTGGTCGCTTTAAAATTTCGTCTGTGTTTATTTCACTTTTTCCTAATGTTTTGACTTTCTTTCGAAAGTAGTGCTGGGATGTGTGTGTGACATAAAGATACCTACAATGATCTAGTGGGAAACTGTTGTCAAAACGTTGGAAGTTTGGATTTTATTCACGAATGAAAATTGTGAGTCGATATTCTTTGTTATGATCTATTTTTAGAAGCAAAATCTAAGCGGACCACTTTCACGTGATACATGTGCAACTGTATTTACTGTTACTAACGTCACGCACATCGGTTATTCGATCTATACTTTCCAAAGTTAAATTAGTCATACCAAACATGAGTTTTGAAACCTCAACTCCAAATATTACAACTAAGACAAAGAGGACTATTTCCCTCTTATCAACTCCTGAACAAGGCGGTGAACAGAAGAAAAATCGCATGTCAAGCGATTCCAATTGTGAATTTAACTATACAGTTGAAAGCATGGCTGGCAATGAAAATGTTGACAATGTCGTTCTCGATAAAGACACCTTGTTGGCTATTTCCCAAACAGTACAGGATTCCATCCAAAAGTCATTGGCTGTCGAAATGAAAAGGATGGTTGAGTCTATTATAACTGGTGTTGTTGATGGACTCACGAAACGGATTGACATCTTGGAAATCGAAAACCAAACACTTCGAAATGAGAACAGCATGCTGCGTGATCGTATGGTGGACATTGAAAATTCGCAAGATGCCAGCGAACAATACAGCAGACGAAACAGCGTGCGTATATTTGGCATTCCTGAAGGCAATCAAGGCAATCAAGCTCGTGAGAATACGGACACTCTTGTTCTAAACTTGTGCAAATCCTTGGGAGCTGATGTTGCCATAGGAGAAATTGATCGTTCGCACAGAACAGGGAAACCTGCAGAAAATAAAACACGACCAATCATAGTAAAGTTTATCAGCTATCGTGCCCGGCAGAAATTATACTCCCTTCGACGGGACCTTAAAACGAGCGATGAATATGATCGTGTGTTCATCAATGAAGATTTAACTCAATATCGTGCACAGCTGCTGTTTATTGCTCGCGGTCTTGCTAAATCAAAGAAAATCGATGGTGCTTGGTCTGCTGATGGAAACATTTTGATAAAAATAACAGAAAACGGCATATCAAAAATCAAAAGAATCAGCTCTGAATCAGATTTGGACATGTACAAATTGAGAAATTAGTCACGAAACGCTCTCCTTTTCTTTTTTGATCAGTTTACATTTTATCTAGCGCAGTCACTTTGCGTTGCACGAGGATCTTGTGAGTGCGATCAACCTTTACATGTGCAATAACTTAACACGTGAATAAGCAAACACATCAGTTTGCATATCTACATATCGTTATGTATACTCTGTTCATGATATTATTGTATATACACCTTAATCAAAACCCACTTTGTAAACACTATGTAAAATAAGTACACATGATCTCATTATTGAAAACAATAAAATACACTAATATAGTTAACATCGTTGTAATTGTACAGGATATAAAAAAAAACGAAAAGGATCAGACAGCTTACATCTTAAAAATTAAGCGCAATTATACATTTCTGTTCATAAATTAAACAATGATATAATTTTGTTGACCCATGCAGGGATATTTATATTTGTTTTATTTGACAAAGAGAAAATCCATTAAATTGAAGTCTCCTTTGTACACTTTGTCACTCTAATGTTTCGTTTTTGTACATTAGGGTCACATAAACGTGTTCATTATATTGTATACAGAAGCTGTACATATAAATATTCGGTTGAACATAAGGCAGCATTGCATCTTAAAAGCCTATGATTGCATAGGCTCTTATACTGATGCTTACTTGATTGTGTGCAGCTTACTGAAAAGATATTAAGCGTGGTAGTCATTAGCTATTGATTTTATATATTGATTAGCATATGTATATATATGTAGATGTGTTTATATGTGTGTATGTGTGTTTATGTATATATGTGTATATGTATGTGTGTATGTGTGTGTGTGTGAGTGTGTGTACGAATATGTATAAATATGTATATGTGTGTGTGTATATATAGATATGTGTATGTATATGTATATGTGTGTGTATGTCTATGTATGTGTGTGTATATATGTATGTGTGTGTATGTATGTGTGTATGTATGTATGTATGTATGTATATGCATATATGTATGTATACACACACATGAAAAACATGAAAAACATGTTTATATGTATGAGAAACTAGTGTAAAAGTCACTAGACATTTAATAGTATTGTGTTATGATGGTTATCTACAAAATGTATGCGATTTGATATTTAAAAAAAATACACTAAGGACATGTAGAAACTATATTGTAACATATATATGTATATGGGTGTAAATAATTGTATATTTATATGTATGTGAACTAGTGTTAATGTCGCTTGTCATTTAATAGTACTGTGTTATGATGGATATCTATAAAATGTATGCGATTTGATATTTGTAAAATATACACTTAGGAAAAGTATAATCTATACTGCAACATTCCCATTATATTTATTTATGTGCATTGTTTACTTTATCAAGACTGAATTTCTATTATTATTTTTCAACTTCAAACAGTAGATTACATCAAAATTTGAAGTTACCCTTTATTATTATATTCGCTCAACCACTTCGTGCCGTTTACCTAATCAATACTGAATTTATATGTTTCTTTTTTACTTCAAAAAGTAGATTACATCCAAATTTGAAGTAACCTTTTATTATCATACTTGCTCAACCACTTCGTGCTGTCCTTAAAAAATCTTTAAACGTTATTGTACCAGTATAAGTTTAATCTTAAAAGTAAGATTACTGTCATACAGATTACTTTCTATGTTCAATTTACTTTATCTAAATATGTAAGAATGAATATATATATATTTATGTATGTGAACAAGTGTAAATGTGGCTTGCCAATTAATAATATTGTGTTATGATGGTTATCTATCAAATGTATGCGATTTGATATTTGTAAGATATACACTAAGGAAATGTAAGCCTATATTGCAACATTCCCTTTATATTTACTCATGTGCATTGTTTTTACCTACTCAAGACTGAATTTTTATTATTCTTGTTTACTTCAAAAAGTAGATTTCATCCAAATTTGAAGTAACCATTATTATCAGACTCGCTCAACCACTTTGTGCTAACTTTATTGTACCAGTATAAGTTTAATCTTAAAAGTTAGATAACTGTCCAAACAGATTACTGTCCATGTTCAATTTACTTAATCTAGGTAAATGAAAGTGTTTAGACTAATAATACTCCCAGCACTACTTCTATTTTTTTTATTTGACAATATGTTTTCTTCAAACATAACATTTTGCTTCACCCTATGCCTTTTCCCTGCTCTCTTTTCCTTTCTCCTCTGTGATCTATCACTTCCTCATTTCCAGTTCTGTTGCAAACGTTGTTACCAATCAGCAGAAATATGCGTACCATTATATGGCTTTACGGGTTGTATTATGAAACGAATTATGTCAGCGTTTCAGTCTCATCTCGTCCTTATTGGAACAATTCATAATGTTTAAGAGTAAACACATGTTTGGAAACGCTGTCATGAGTACATACAGGACGCCTGTAAGATTTTCGCTACTGCTTCACCTATTGTATGTCTTCCAAATATGGCTAAATGTATTAAGTTTGATTTCTCTGCGTACTTGCGTATATAATTCGATTAATGCATCAACTACTGTGGAACATCCGCGAAGGCATTTCCTGTTAGGAACGCACATATATGATGATATTCAACTTCTTATAAAGCTCCTTTATTGCTTCAAGTTTGTTGGAACACTTCTTTGGTTAGCTTGTATCTTGTTACAGTCAGGTGATATCCATCCAAACCCAGGACCCTCATTTTCCGAATCATCGATACACACAGATACAGATAGTTCTTCACCTACTTGTAATCTTTCAGCGACGAATCACTTATCTTTTGTACATTACAATGTCCAAAGCTTGGTGCATAAATTAGACATACTTAACACTGGTCTTCATGAGTTTGACATAATTGCATTTTCTGAAACCTGGTTAAATGACTCAGTATTATCTAGTGACATCATGTTCAATGGATTCCATCTGCCAATCCGCAAAGACCGCCCCCTTGATTCACATGGAGGTGTTATAATATATGTAAATGAAAATATTGCTTTTAAAAGAAGAAGTGATCTTGAATTGAATCATATTGAATGTATATGGATTGAAGTTATTCTTAACAAAAATAAATCAATCCTTTTTGGAGTATTTTATAGGCCGCCAAGTGCAGATTCAGCGTATATGAGAGCAATTGAAGACTCTTTTGGGTTAGCTTGTGATACATGTATAAATGATGTTATTATTACAGGTGACTTTAACCTGAATCTCCTCACACCAGCATCATTATCAAAAGTAGAAAACCTTTGTCAACAATTTAACCTTACACAACTTATACATGAGCCCACTCACCACACAGAGCAAACATCTTCAATAATTGACTTAATTTTTGCAAGTAACCAGAACAATATCATATTTTCTGGAATTGGAGAACCTTTTCTGGACCAAAATATAAGGTATCATTGTCCTATCTTTGGAATTTTGAAATTCCAAAAACCCTTAGCAAAAACTTTTTATCGGCATATTTGGCGTTATGATATTGGGGATTACGATAGGTTACGTAGTCTTTTTACTGATACACAATGGCATCTTTTAAAATGTGATGATATTGATTTATATGCTGATAATATTACTAATGCTATTTTACAAAAAGCGAAGTCGTGCATCCCAAACAAAAACATATGTATACGTCCACGTGATTTACCATGGATGAATAATCAAATTAAGAAAAAAATTCGACACCGAAAACGATTTTATAGAAAAGCCAAAAAGGTTAATACCGATCTTCACTGGTCAAATTTTAGACATGCTAGAAATGAAGTTGTCCTACTCTTGCGAAATTCTAAATTTGATTACTTTAAGAATATGGCCAATAAATTGAAGTCTTCTGAGCTATGTGCTAAGGACTGTTGGAAAACATTGCGCACTTTCATTTCTACAAACACACATCAATCAATTCCACCCCTATACGATGAACATTCGAACACGTTTGAGGCAAATGACACATGCAAAGCTGAACTCATTAATTCATATTTTGCAAATCAATCATCAATCGATGTACAAAATCATGATCTTCCTACGCATTACACCGATAACAATAACAGCTTAAATTCAATTGATATTACTCAGGAAGAAGTCATCGACGCAATTAAATGTTTAAAGGTAGGAAAAGCTTCCGGACCTGATGGAATCGATAATCGTATCCTCAGGGAAGCAATGTATCAACTTAGCTCTCCCCTATGTGAACTGTTCAGATCATGTCTTTCTGCTCGTAAAATGCCTTCATGTTGGAAAATTGCAAACGTGTGTCCGGTCTTCAAAAAGGGTGATCCAGCTCTTGTTTCGAATTATCGTCCTATATCCTTGCTTAATACTATCGAAAAGGTCTTTGAACGAATAATCCACAAACATGTTTTTAATTTCCTGCGTTTTAATTCCTTCTTTACACGGACTCAATCTGGCTTCATGCCTGGCGATTCGACAGTTAATCAGTTAACCTATATTTATGATACATTTTGCAAAGCTCTAGACAATGGTCTTGAAGTCAGAGTTGTATTTTTCGATATAAGTAAAGCATTTGACAAAGTTTGGCATGAGGGTCTTTTGTTCAAACTTCAAGCAGCAGGCATTCGGGGAGATTTATTAGCATTTATATCCAATTATCTTTCTAATCGTAAACAGAAAGTCANCCCCGCCCCCCCCCCACCGGGTCGATACAAATAAATTGCTTTATGATCTTTGTTCAATCGAAGGATCTAGAATATGATACACTCTTATTTAATATTCACAACATGTTTTTGCATGTCATATGTGTATGAAATATCAGGAAAATTAAGCCTATTTTCCTAGACGCCGACGTCGCTTATGGGTTATTTAAATGTAATTTTCCAGACAGTTACACACATAATTAACACTGTAAGATCGATTAAGGTACATTGTATATCTAACTAACCATTAACGTCGTTTAATATCGCTTGTATTCTATTCTATAAGTACGTCGTTTGTCTACTGGATCCTCTTGAGTTTCATTTTCGTTTCATGACAATATTTGAACGGCTATTCTACATCTACCTTTTATTTAAGTCATGCTAATTATTTTTGTTAAATAGTTTTGAAAACACATTCTTTGAAATTTACAAATAAACGTAGATCCACTTTTACTGTAGTAGTATTCAAGTTTATATTTCCTACCAAATTATTTAAGGATAAATGCGAAACTTTTAAGGGAAGAAATTTATATATTCTCCAGAAACTATATCTATTCATAAATATGACCCACACTCTATTTTACAAGGTTACTAGACTGATAATTCTAGAAGATTCCTTCCTTAAAAGTGACGCATGGCTGTCATGAGAAATAAATAAAGCGTGAACGCCATTTCTGCTCTAATTTTCCTGTTTGAATATTCTAAACTGGTTATACAAATACACTGTGCACATTTATATTTCCAACAGAAACAATAAAGATATGGGAACACATGATACAGATTGTTGTTTCTCTCAAGGCTGTAAACATTTATCTAAGAATGAAGACAGTTGATTGGGTTATGTAACACTTTGACCAAAATAGTTTGTCATAGTCTTAGAGTTCGGTACATTTTTATAGTGATTGGACTTGATAGTCTGCCATTTATACTAAGATGAAAATGTAGACTTTGTATAGCATTTGGCAACGGTGTCTGTGTAGATTTGTGATTGTAGTGGTTATGGTTTTACTGATGCACATGGTTGTGATGAAGGATGCTGAGCATTATTGCTTCTGATAATTATGATGACGAGAAAGAGGAGGTTTCTCCACGATCTTGCGCGCAAACGTAGAACCGGTTAGACAGAAGGACGGAAGCCTGAACGGAAGGTCGGCTGGACGGGCATCGAGTACGAAAGAAACAGTGTATATGTATTTAAAATAATTGTATCAAAACTGCGCTATGTAATTAGATTAAACCTTAATGTTGAGCGGATTGACAAAGCGGCAAATTTTCGGTTCCCCGTTTCGGTGAACATTAAACTAAGTTTACAAAAAAATATGTTCATGATCATCACTTTCATAAACATTATCGGTAAGTTAAACTAAATTAATTACGTAATGTATCCCCATATTATGCTTTAAAGATGTTTCGTCAATTTGTATCTGTTTTGCCACAACATATCTTGTGTTTC
This sequence comes from Dreissena rostriformis, assembly GCA_007657795.1. NCBI lineage: Eukaryota > Metazoa > Mollusca > Bivalvia > Myida > Dreissenidae > Dreissena > Dreissena rostriformis. Next base: position 32,080 of record VMBQ01000324.1, on the reverse strand, counting down.
AGGTGATTGACCGATTGTGGTATTTGACATTTTAAACAACAATAATTCAAGAAGCCTAATTCGTGCAACCAGAGTCCTCTTTGCTTGTCTTCTTCGTCCAAGGGTGCCAATTATTGACTTCCGATTGTTTCTTTGTTTAGATCACATCGTCAAATTCATTTCCTGTGGCGTATATTCGGCATTGTTTCCGATGGAAACAGACTCAACGTTACTTCCATGAGGTCTGGCACTTCTTAAGAATTTTCTGATTTACAACAACATGCAATAAATAAGTAAAAAGAAGCATGATTCAATCTGAAATTTATCTCAGATATTAGATATTACAGTATTGAAAGTTATAAAACATTATCTGAATTATACATTCACTGTACCTATAGCGTTAATACTGGACAGGTTAACGTTTAATATTGTGAAACAAGTGGAAAAAAGGTAGCAAATATTTAATAGCCTTCATACAAAATGCATATGTTTTGGCACAGTTTTTGATAAGCATTTTAAATATATAAAATATAATATCCTTGGCATAGTGTCATATTTTGTCGCCCTGCTTAGGTATACTGCTCACATGTCAGATCCATTATTCAATATGGCCGTAAAATTCATCAAGTTTTCAAACACTGAATTAAATGTAGTAGAACGCACACGACAAATCTTCATATGTTCGACATGAACCGAATATTGCAACATCATATCACAACACACTTGAACGTAGTTGTAGATATAGCTTAGACACATGTACCATTGCGCGTCAAAACATTGTTGTTCCCATAAATTGCATACGAGTATAAATATATGCAGATATATAGCATAAAAATACAAGAGTAAATACGTATCAATCTATAAAATACTTATAATCACTTAGCACAATCCATATGCCAAAAATGTACTCAAATGTGAGGTAATCACGAGCCATCATAAATTGGTCATAATAATTTATGTTGTTACACATAAAAGAATCTACTACGTACGGAGTATTGTGGCGTCATCTAAACTTGTATTGACAACATTTGCATTTGACAGCGGATTTGAGTCTTGTTCGCACTTCAGATTTGACTAAATAATGTATCTTACACTTATTGATAAAATGTTCAAGTTACCTTTATATAAAAAAATACATAAACACAACTGACCGCTTCTATGCACAATAGATACTCAGCAAAACATCCATCAATGAAGTCGATCGTTTATATTTACGGTGTATGCTTATATGCGTATTATGGTTAACCAAAGAAGATATATCACACAATTAAACATGAAGTGTAAACAAGAAGACTTGAGCGCTGGGTAGCTTACACCGTTTGTCAATTAGTTTTAGATATATTATAATTAGTATTAGCCTTTGGCGAATATACACATTCGTAGGGAACCATTTACGCTTTAGCTAACATACTTTTAATTGCTAAAGAGAAATTATTTTGTTTGCTTTCGGGATAATACCGTGAATTATTTGTCTCAGTAAGATGGGCAAAACGAATATTGTCACGAGAGCTTGTGCGAGTGAAAATATGTTAATATTCTAACTTTGATGTTCTCTGTTAATTGAGAACATAAATATTAATGTAAATTTTCTCGCTTTAGTGAGAACAATAATAAACAATATTACACTGCAAGCAAACGTATTGTATATGTTATAAATGATTATTCTTTGCATATAAGTAACTTTACGGCTATTGTCTCATTTATGTGCACTGCAGCATTTTGGTTTAAGTCCAATAACCACTCAAAATCAACGAATATTTGGTAAAATAAAGTTAACCCATAATAAGCCATTGTTTCTTATAGCAATATCTAAATTTTCAACACTAGATGTGGTCTGATTACACAGATTATTTAACGAGATACAAAATGCTCATTTTTAATGTTTGTGGTACAATATATTCCATTTTAATTTCCCGCGACGATGTGGGGCTTTAAGAAACTTCTCATCAATACAGTGATAAGTTTTATTTGAATTTGCCGTGGATTTTAACAAGACATGTGTGAGCTGATCGCAGCGCTAAAAATACCATAACAATATCAATGTGGTTTGTGTCATCGAGCAAAAAAAGTATTAAGAAACCTAGGGTCACACGAAATATAAATGCAGATGTGTTTTCAAAAACAATGTTTAACGTCTTAGGGTAACATGTACAGTTACAATGTTTGTATAGCCAGTCAATCAAAGCGTTCAATCAATTTTCACAAATAATCATTCCCCAGTACTAGACCATTGTAATCACAGTCTGTAACGCATGAGTGAACATACCATGACCAATATTCTTCACTTTCATCACACTAAGTATGAGGTTAAAGAATAAAGGTATCGTCATGTGTTACAGGTTAATTTTACTTATCAGTATTAATAATACCTCTAATAAATGTTTATAATAATATGTTTAATATAATTGTTATATTATCGTATTATAACTATCTTTAGATTGTTACATGATTTGTATTGATTACAAGTCATCATAAATACATGTATAAATAGTTTGCTATCTAGCTGTGTATTATAAATATTCATAATAATATGATATATGTATAAAGAGAGATAAAACTTTCATCACACTGAGTGTGAGGTTAAAACATTAAGGGATCTTCATGTGTTACAGTGGTTTCTTGGTCCTCTTGACGGAAAAGAACCCGCTCACGACTAAACGTAGAAGTCTTTACGTGGACATAAACATAGAGTTATAATCCTCAAAATGCAAAACTGTCAAGATGTTAGGTGGACGAGTTTTCCAAACGGGATTATTCATATGAATTTAAAATTCGAGATGCCAGGGCTATTGATTTGGAATGATGGCCTGGAAAACACGATAACAATGGTGAATGATTGAATTTAAACGCTGAGTGGAGACTCGGGTTACAACTATTTTTCAATTTTAAATTACGTTTGTTCTAAGATGATCAGTTCCAATTTGGTAAGTTTACTACTGGGCCCAAGACGACTGAGAGAGCCCCAAAGAAATGATAATTAACAGGTACCTGAAACAACAAAATAATTATTCTGGTCGGGCCTCTTACATGTTCACAACATTCCTTACGACAGAATAAGTACCGATTGTGTCACGTACAAAAAGTTCCACATTAAACTGTTCGTTTTAATACTTTCCTATTGAAAAAATGAGAAGAAATAAAAAAGAATCGAGAATGGGATATTTGTATTGTTAGAAATTGAAAACAATGTGCAACAGCAAAACAAAAACTATTTTTTTTTTACCTCAATGACAGCTTAAATGTAATGCTTATAACAATACAGTTACAACGATATGCACTGTCATTTCTGTTCTTCCATTCCTTTATCGAAATCTATTTTAAACCACACTATGTTTTCATAGCGTTAGTATCGAACGTTATTGCTAGTGCTTACCATTCTGACCCAAAACACGATTTACAAAATCGTCATCCTGTCGAAGCGAGTTATTTAATTCCTATCGACATTGACATTTATGCATGACAAACACACAATCTGAAATACATTTTGAATTCGTTCAATGCTTTTAAAATATAAAATAGTTTACTGTTAAAAAACCATCACGCCCAAATTGTCGTCCCTAAAATCCAGAGAGCCTTGCTCAAACTAGTATGTTTCGTTAGAGAAATGACGTCACACAAGATATGTCATAAATTGCGTAATCAAGTGAATGACAATAAATACGGAAAGCTGGTTCTGTAATATATTTTAAAGCAGAAACAAAATAGGATGACACGTAATATAAACGATAATATTCATGATGCGTCTCAATAAATTTCAAAGGTCAAATACTAGAACATGTTACTCGGCGCGTAGGAATACGTACTGACTGTAGATCACGGTCAGATGATCTACTGCGGAGATCAAATAGTTTATTCGACCCTGCTTTATAAGGTCACGGTTTGCAACATAGGCAGGATACAATTATATATTGAGCACCTGTAGAGATATTCACGTCGCATTACACTGCAACTACAAAGAACTCATAATCGCTCCCTCTGATGTTCATGAATGCTCTTTTGTCTATCTAGACACGTTAACGTAAAACTCTTCTACTTTAAGCTTTGTTGTGGACAAAAACTTATCATAGTTACGATAGTATCTGGTTTATCATCTGATCTAGTTCACCTACTAAATTAATCAGTCAAAAGGTGTAAGCTGACATATTATACAAAATGTTATATGGTTCCATCAGCAGAAAGTATGGTAGTTTTAGGCTAGAAATGGCCTTAATGGCTACATGTTAACTCAATAGCCAAGGAGTAAACAGTTAGATCGACATACTCACGCAATACACAGAAGAACAATCATCAATAAGTGTAGTGAAGACAAAATGCATGACCAACAGACCTTTGACCATGCTTGTCAATACATAAATTAATTAAGCAATAAACGTTGCTTAGGTCAGAAAGCACTTGTCATGTCATATTTAATCGGTAACATACAATAACACTATATTGAATCTCATGTTCAAATTCTGCGAAATTTCCTCAGCATGTCTGCACTTCAGATAATAGACAAATTACCCCACATGGTTTGATTCTTTACAATTCAATAGTGAAAGTTATCGAGAACATTATTAAACCGACTATGACAGCATTTCCATACATTAATGAACACACACAACATTTTCCCCCGGCTTTCAGTCGACCTGGTAACCTAATATTCGTGCTTTACAACCTAAATTATAATAACAAAACAAACCCTGAAGTTTATTGTACTGAAATTTAATCTTTAAGAGCCGAAGTGAATGTGTAGAAAACCCTCGGGCGTTTAATGATTTGAAGCCATCAGAATGCACCTATCAGTAGAATGACATGTACGTCTAAATGCACTGAGATAAGTACGCATAACTAAATAAGGCATACGTCTGCCGTTTATTGTCGGAAAGTACTTTTGTATGACTTTTAATTGGAGACTATTCGTATTTCCTATAAATAGTACAACTATGTATATCTAAATGTTCAATAAAGAAAAAACAATTCATAAAGCCAGAATGAGTTTTACTTAAATTTTATTTGTAAAAATGATTCGTAAATAATGATCAATGATTAAATATCATGATTGTGCAATTAAGCTCTTTTAAGGTTATGATCTTAGTATTATTTTGCTCTACCTATATTGTATTTTAAATATGATCTCATCTTCATTGTACAAAGAAGACTGATATTTATATTATTACTATGTTATTGTGATAACTTTATTTTAAATAATATAATATATATACTGTTTTATTCCCCCAAAGGTGGGCATATAGTGATCGCACTGTCCGTCTGTCTGTCTGTCTGTTTGTCCGTCTGTCCGTTTGTCTGCCCCTTTGAAAATCCGTCACACTTTGCGTTTAGGTTTCGAAAAATTTGGAAAAAAACACTTTGTGTTTAGGTTTAGAAAAATGTGGAAAAAGGGGGCATATGTCATCCTATTGTGACAAGCCTAGTTTAAAATGATGATATTTTAGCGAGATAAATTATAACTGTAACGCACGTAATTTCTGTATCGCCCAAATCACAGGTAACAATCGTTTGAACTACACCTCAGTCAGTATTCTCCTCCTCGAAGCACTTTAACATTTTTACAGTGTGTAAGATGTACCCAATGTTTGCATTGCATTGCATTACCGCAGAAATAGAGATACCGCGAGAATATAGATGCCGACTATGCTAACATAGTTCCTCGTCAGACTATTTATTTGGCAGGACGTCTTGTCAATGCATCTAAACGTTTTAAAAGTTAAACACACTTGAAAACATGTTTGGATTGTAACTTAAAAACAGAATTACTGGAAAATGTTCGTCGTAAACCTGCAAATACATTACAGGTTAAATGCTTAACAACTATTTAGTTTTGTAAAATACTATTTTATTTGAAAGAACAATAAAAGATCAGTAAACACATAAACATGTTAAAACTACGCTAAAAATTGTATTTATTTATGAATCGTTAGTGCACCATGTATGTGGGTATACATCTAATACATGAAGTGAATACCATCAGTAAGATGTTTAATGACTACTTTGATATCGTAATTGAAGTCACGTGTATATGATGCCTTGCGTTATGATATTTGCAATTGGTGCACGATCGCGAGTATATTTCTCTAAAACTACTAATGTTATCATTTTTTTACGACAAATTACTTAAGTTGACCCTATTTATATTTTTAGTCTGTACATGAAGATATCTTACATATGTTTTCATCGGGTATGCATGCGATATATCAACACGTAACGGCTTATGTCTCAACATTCATTGTTTGTACGTTTGTTACTGTCGTTTGTGCTCCATATAAGGAAATCGAATTCAGTTTATATGAACGAAGATCTGTGTTTTGTAATCCAATCACAATTACCCTAGGTCGACGACCGATATGATTTATGCCAATGGCACAGGCAATAACGTTAGTTGATGAGATTTCCAGGGCACCGCATGTTTTGATTACAAATGCTACGTTAAAAAGAACTTCATGGATTGGCTTAATGATTATGTATTCTCATCTCTAACGCATACAGAATGGTTTCATTTCAATAACTAGTATCACGCGCATGTTGCATTCATAGTTATGCACACCTCGTGTGGCAACTTCATCAGAAGAATGTTAGGCTGAGTTAAGTATCGTTCACCTTTTGCGCAATTATACCACTCAATCGCACTTCTACTTTTCATTAGTATTAACGGATTTCGTTAAACTGTGAAATATAAATAATTAAAAATTGTTTTAATATCTACTAGAAATTTATATAAATTAACGAGTCGATGAATAGTTAAAACAACGAGAAATAATACTCTTAAAATAAAGTAACACAATGACACGCTGTTAACTGTTAACCTTCAGTGGAAGTCAGTAAAGAGTTGACTGTGATTGAACATGCAAATATCTGATGAAAGGCATTCCCAACTACGGGCAGGTTTAAGTTTCCGTAAGCTTCTTTCGGTTGCAGATCGTGTCTTAAACGCACATCAACTTTTCAACAAAATGTTCATTTAATGTTCGTGGGGTGATGACGACAGCAGAGAAAATATTCGTTACATGTGATGGTATACGTTAGCAATACAGAGAGGATATTTGTTCGATTCGGTGGAATATTGATTTTATTTCACGAGTGATCATAGAAAGTAATATTTCCACGAGTGGCGCAGCCACAAGTGAAAATATATTTTTTCTTTGATCACGAGAACGATGTATTGTAACTTTGAAAAGCGAATACATATACGCATATTCAAACGTTGTCAACATGGGTAAATACAACGTTTAGATTTCCCGGATCATTAAGAAAAGTGTATGTGGTGTCGTTTTTCCGATTAATTTGTTGAAAACGCATCAGAAATCGTAGTTAGAAAATTTTCTTTGTATCCTGTTACACTTTGTTAATATTAATTGGTAATTAATGTTTAAACTGTTTGTTTAATTTAATTTTCATCATGATTCAGTAATTTAAAAAACATTACAATGAGAACGTAGAAAGCTTAAAATCGCTTAACAAATAAGGAGGATTGATATGTTAGGAGAATAATTTCAAATGGTGGCACAATTACCACTTTCTTCCTCTACTGAACTTTATGTGAACTTTATATGTTATTCTATCACATTTGAAGTTTATTGACCGTCCTATGACAATAATTTCCCTTCACAACAACAACAAAAGCCATCGAAAGAATTAATGGAATTTATAATACACTCACAACACATTTACATAATCGATAATAATATAACATGGTACCTTAATAAGTGAATTTTTATTTATGAGCTTCAAACACACAAGGTAAAGCTTGTGATGGTGGGAATGATTGTAAATTGAAAAGGACTGGTATTATTTAATGTTTTTTATGCGGAACGATGTAAATCACAATTGAGAACGCTTCAGTGTTCTATATGAAATTTATCTAAAATACATGCATTAAATCATTTAAGTTGATGACATATGTGGCGCATACTGCACATCGATTGTCAACATTGCAAGGGTTTCACAGCATGTACAATTTGCCTACGCGTTGCCGTTTTGAATATTAAGAACGTTTTGAAAATGTAACACTTTTTGGCAGAAGAATGAAGTTGTTGCACACGTAAAAAGAGTTTAAACTTTAGGCTTATTTAGGTGCTTCGTCAGTCTTTGGACTATTTAAGTTATGTTTTGTTCCAAATGATATTTAAACTGTTGTTGTAATTGATAACATTTTTTTCCGTGTTCATCCATGCTTCTAATATATCATCAACATTTTGTTTTATTTTAAGATAAGATCAATATGTTTGTCTGTCGATGTAACCTTAAATACAAAGTCACCTCCAATTACTGCAGTAAATTATTGAAAAACAATTTACAATCTGCATCGTAATATGTATCTAATAAACGTTTTACCTAGCTCGATTTGAACTTTTTAATTGATGAATATTTATAGTTGTGGTTCTAGATTGGTCGGTGTTTTTTCTGTTTCATTACTTGGAAAGGTTATTTTTAATGCACTGACGTCACACAAACTCTACAGAAAGTTTAGTTATGTTAGTAAGTATTTTTATATAAGAATATGCCTATGACCCGCGTTAATGTAGCCTCAACCTGTTATTACCTATAAGTTTCTTGAACCCACTTATGAGACGTTTTCCTAGCACAAATTAATAAAAATAGGTGAAATGTAGAGGGAAATGTACCGATGCCGCGCTGGATATGTTTCTATTAAAATATATACAAAAGCTTATTGTATAACTTCTAACTGAATAGCTTAAACATTATTGAGAAAAGATCCTTGTAAAACACCATACGTCGAAGAAAATATTATTTCTCGAAGATCGGCTCTATTTAAAACTCCAAAATATTAATTTCATATCAAGTTCTATGTTAACCGTTTACAAACATTATGTTTGTGTTTAATATATCTGCTATATGTTTTTTTTTTCTATTTATAAATAAAAACAAATGTTTTCGGATTTCAAAGGTGAATAAATACGTTCATGTTATATTTATTTATATCAAGAGTTTATAAGAATATTTGTGTATATAGTATAGTATATTCCCATAGTATTATTCCTAATTTAAAGAAAAAGTTCCCTCATTACCTGTGAGCTATTAAACTCGTAATCGAACGAACTGTCAATAACTTTACACCGATTATACGAAAATATGTTTATTTGAATACATAAAAGTTACATACACCACACAAGGCGAAATAATACTCATATAACCATGTACACAAGGCAGAAATGGACATAGAAGAACATACATATTTTACCTCTACTTGTACCAAATGTAGCAGAACATATATGTTTTACCTCTGATTGTACTAAATGTAGCAGAACATACATGTTTTACCTCTGCTTGTACTAAATGTCCCCCAGCGAATGACTGCAGTCGTCATTCGGCCACACGTCAGTCATAGTTCCCTATCCATCCATATACAAGACTGATAATTGATGACTACCGTAATTAGCGAACCAGCGTTGCGTTTACAATGAATTGATACAAACAATCAACTAAGAGTTTGCAAAATCGAATAAATGTAAAGCTTCGATAAAATTAAATTATTTGTGAAAATGTTTTATATAAAAAAAAAATCAATCGGCCTTTATGGGATTTAACCATGTTTTTAACAAAGTAAAAATTAAAACACGAAAACAAATATGTTATGAATAGTTTGTGTAAAATAAAGCATTTTACGTTTTGGTCTGCGCAGTGGTTCATTGCCAACATTAAAACATGAATAAAAGCAGCATTTGTTTTGTGTAACATCAGAATAAACACAAGATGTATTTAGCAATATTTGCAAATAAGAACACTTATCACTTAATGCAACAATAAAAAGATACATTGCACAATCACAACCAAGATATAAAACAACAGCAATTCAAAAAAGAAGACATATAGTGTATACATATTTTACAAGTTTGTGTACACAGTGTATTCTCAAATGATGTTCTGCCCAAGTGACCTGTTTTTAAATACCCCGGTGAACTTATGACGTATGCAACTTAACTCGTCGAAATTCATGACAGTACTACTTTTTCATCAATTAGAAGCCAAATGCCGTTATTTTATGCTCAAACCTTGACGACGTCAACTTTCATTTGACCATAGCAAAAATACGTCATTGAGTTTTGGGCGATGTTAACGCATTATTAATGCGTAAACGCCTTCAGAGTTTAAGGCGTAATTATCCGGACAGTTCATACATCAATGAAATGCTGAATACATACAATTCTTATAATTGGTGTTAAATTCTTAAAATAACTGAAATTAAAATCTCGTTTTCCGACAGACTGTTAAGTCATCTAGTAATTGCCTAGTTTGATGTGTAAATAATAAAGTTGCTATGCGTTTTCGCCATGCTAATGGTCTGATAAGGCATGTTCGATCAAACAACTAAATATTGCTTAATTTGTTTTAAGTTTGAAGGTTGCCCTTTCTTACTTGTGAGAATGTGGTATCAACATCTTAAAGACGAGCATTGGAGCAAGTTTTTTTGCATTTACGAGGGACGTTCTTTATAAAATATATAATATATATATTTCTTTATAAAAGTACATATCGAAATATAGTATTCTTTCTTTGATATGGAATAGCAGAACAGCAAAGTTTTCGCTTATATTCTGTCAAGTATTAACGGTAAGTCCTTAGTACATCATTCCTATAGATATCACTCCTGAGGGAACTGTCGGTATAACATATTGTCAATTTATCAGGATTTAACTTAATAATCTCAATGTGTCGTCCAGCCTATATCACAAACTCTTAACGCCTTATCCTTGGATAACGAGCAAGCTTTATATATGATTATTTGTCGTACCCATTTCGGTTCGTATTACAATAAAGTAAACTTCCAAATTGACAATTGAATACTAAAACAGCATGTTCCCTTATTGTTACACATGTGTGTAAAGATTATCTTCATAAACATCTAACAAAATATATTGTGACACATGTTTGTAAAGAATTTAGACATGAACCTCTAACATTATATATTGGTACACATGTGTGTAAAGATTTTCTTCATAAACCTCTAACATAATTATTGTTACACATGTGTGTAAAGATTTTTTACATAAACCTCTCACATAATTTATTTTAACACATGTGTGTAAAGATGTTCTACATAAACATATGATATCTAATGTATGTCTTAAATGAAACATACTATTCAAAATATCACAGCAATGTTGATGATTGCATTTGATTTAAGCTTTACACAAAGTAGGCCACATGACACAAGACGTTGTTAGGTGTTTCACCGTGTTTGCCTATCCTTGATTGTCACAGTTTCGTATGCTGGATTTTAGTTGCCATCACGTTAGTAGTTGAAGTTGTGTACAAAGAATCCGCCCGGGATATTGCGGCATATAGCTGCCTTTCGTGGTATCCAAATAACGTCCGAAACCCTGCAAAAAGAATGCTATAAGCAAGCAATGACTTAAAATCTTTCATGGCATATGCTAAAATAAAATGGTGATTTACTTAACTTATGAACAATCAATCGAGCATTATTTTTCGGAATAAATTGATACCAATACACATGCGTGTGTTCTTCCGCGTAAAATATACGTTTCTTCGTCAAAGTACCTTTTCTGAAGTTCTCGTTAAACCCCGCATAGATAAGCGGATTGATGGCGCTGTTTGCAAATGCAAGCGTGTAGGATATGAACTCCAGAACGCCGTACCATTGCGGCAACTGAAACGTAACAAAACAACCTAACGCAAGAACACTTAAAACAAATTGTTACCGTTTAATGTGTGTTTATGTTTAATGTAAATAGAGTGCAACATTAATTTGCAATAAAATATTACTTTAATTGACTAGATGTATTTATTATTAAAATCATTAGGAATCCCGCGTGAGTTTAGATTGCAATTTACCTCATATTTAACCATAATTGAAATGAATCTGAGTATTTAATGTCGAAACTTACCTGTTCGGCCTGGTTTGGTCGATATTCAGAATATAATACTACGATTTCCAGAGGTAACCAGCAAAGTCCGAATGTGGCCAATATTATAACCAGCATTATTACAACCTTAAACAAGAAAACAAAAATCACCACATAAGTTGCATATTTCTTTTCAAAATCAATATCAACACGTTTGTTGTTAATGCTATTATCCAGTATGGCTACAGTGAAATGAACAAATGATTTGTTATCAATATAATTAAAAATAGAGCAATCAGTTGAGTTTTAATTATTTTACACTAGTAAACAATAAAGCAAATGAGTATATATGTTCTTAATTGTGATTTAATTGCCATTCAAAAAGCTTCCGTAAAATGCAAACGACAGCGGCTAATCCTTGCTGCTTGTGCGATTAATTAGTTCAGTAAGACTGATGACTCAATTACAATATAGCAAGACAGGTATGCACGATTATGCATGCCAAATTACTGGAATAATCAATACAATGGGTTGTTGCGTGTAGCGTACCTTTCGTTTATTCTTTCTTTGAACCTTTATTTCTTTGACGGAAATCCTTTCTCCTGGCGCCTGAGTGAACCATACAGTAAGGATGATCAGGAAGTAGATTACTCTCATTGCTACCATGGGGACAAAATACAAAACCACTGTGACAAAGGTGTAGTAAACTTTTCGTCCTGGAAATGACCTCGTCATTAACCCTGTCACCGGGTCAAGTTCCGAAGTCATAGGCCACGTGTCATCACACCATATTTCAACGTGATTGGCCCAGCGCCTAAACTCCTCTTGGCGGACAAACAGAAAAGGTGATGCCACGGCTATAGCGCAGATCCATATTATGACTATAGCGTAGCTGGCCCTCCTCTCGACGATGTGAGCTTTCATGGCAAACACGATGCCGACGAATCAGTCGCAGGCGATCAGGACGAGAGAAAAGATACCGGCTACCATTGATGTTACTGAAAGAGAGATATATCCCGATAAATGTTCATGCCCATACATTAAATATATTTCTTCTAGCCCCAACTATCCAGCAGCATCCAAATCAATACCAACTTTTTGCTTGTACGGGATAACTTGTCTGTAAGATCCCCGTGGTGTAATGGATATGGTGTCAGCCTAGCGACCGGGAGTTAACGGGTTCGATCCCCACAGTGGGATGATTCTGACGGAAACGGACTGAAGAGCGTTTCAAATAAGTAGTAAGTACTTTAAAGCCAATCGAGCTAAAATAAATAGATTTTAACTAATTGTCTGTAAAATGTTCAATCTTTGCTCATCAATCCCACTGCAATGCACTGAACGTTTGAAACTGATAAATAATGCAGTATTCCCATAGAACACAGAAACATATGAATAAACAATGTCCATTAAATTAGTCAATGTTATTTTGTTCTTAGTACTAGATTGGAAAATGACTAGTCTGTTGGTTTTATAAATAGTTATCCTGTAAAATGATGTGATCAGTTTGAATCATGTTAGACGCTATTGACATATTCAAACTGATCTGAGATAAGAGTAAATTTAACCTATACAACTTAATTTGCATCAGCATTCCTATTAGAATTGATGTCCTAAGCAAGTGTCTAATTGGCTTAACAACGTATAAAACAAAAAAGTAAAGCACACATATATGCCAAGTACATATTTGATCAACAAGGAAATATAATTAAATATAATTAGACATGATTTAATCTTAAAAAACAACAGTTTAGTTTCCATCTATTGATGTTTGATCAAACAACTATAATATATAGTTTGTATGTACGGATGGTATATGCGACTTTACTTTGAAGATTTGAAAATTATTCTTTACAAATAATATATACAAATTACGTAAAACTATAAAACTGTCGTGGCGGGGTAGATTTGTTTTTTCAGCGAATTTTCCCAATCTGCAATAAGCACTTGGAATCGTATACGTTGCCGATATTAAATTGCTTCAACATAACAGCGATTAATAAAATTAATTTGCTTGGGATTACGTTCTCATCTGTTGAGGTAAAACTACTTCATCTCGCAAAAGCATTGCATTAATAGTAAATTGATTGAAGACACTTGTCGTGTCGTGTATCGCTCCCAAGTTTAAAAAAAAATGAAACATTGCTAAAACGTTAAAATATTCATTTAAAATCCGTTACCTAAAAACAATTTTATCGTTTACAATAAAAAAATATCATCACAATAGCTAAGTTCCATATTTAATAGATGTTCAAGTGATGTTAAACATTCGAGCATTAAAATTTAAATTGAACGTTTACTGTTATCTAAATTTGGAAACAAAGAATAAACGATGTCATTTCAATAAGAAACAGCCGAATGGCAGACGCGTTCATTTAGATGAGTATAATTACCGACGCCTTATCCAAACGTCTAAAGTATGCATTCATTAATGTGTGCGTGTATATGGCTTTGTGGTTAATTATGCAACACTATCGTCTTCGTGAGATGCCCGCTTCGGCATTTTAACTGCAGGAAAAAATCAATTTACGCGAATAAACTTTTTGTTTACGACTTCTATCCATGGACATTAAAACATAATCGCGTAATGTATAACATTCAGAGAACAATCTGCACGTTTGTGTCTCATGGGATTGTGTATATAAGAAAAGCATAAAGTAAACAATTAACTTGAAGTACCGTTCAGATGTTTAGACTGGAGCTACTGTATCATTTGTAACTGGCTCCTTTCAAAAGTGAGTTGTTCCGGATACGTCGTGTCCTTCTGAATAAATACCGGAGCACTGGGCCAATGAGATAAGGTTCCAGCAGGTAAAGGTTAATGGCAAAACCGAAATTTTTAATAATATAATATATTATTACTATTCGCTGAAATATTTAAAATGCAACTTTCTAAATGCCATATTAATTAGTCTTTGATTGCTTTTTATTGAGTGAACTGATCTAATTTAATTTAAGTGATATTTTATTTTGAAACCTTTATTGAAACTTTTCAAGTATGAATACGTTTTTAATTAACAAAATGCTCTCATTGAAGCACAGACAGAAAATACTAAACATACAATGACAAACCACTGCCCAAATATACAACATTTAACATTTGGCGCGGTCAACCTTTTGTTTTGTTTTTGTAATTTAATTCGTTCATTGGAAAAGCCTGGAATCTCCGTTTAGTTATTAATCGTATTAAATTATGCATAATTCACCCGAAACTGTAAATGAATGCCTCAATGACATTCGTGGTTATGATCATACCTCGCAAAATTATTAAATGGCCCAATACAAATACCCCTAACACGACCATAATACCGCTGGCTGCCTGTACGGTTTCAAAAAATATTATCAAATAAACCTTTTTTCAAATATATTTTCACGTCAATTTTTCAATGTTGCAATATAAATATAATAATACTCAATTACCTCATCCGCAATTCCCTATCAATTATTAAAAACAAAAATTGTTTAAAAAAACAATAACACAAACATTTTAATTAAATGTCTAGATGTTCGTGTTTGTTATGGCAATTGCAACTAAATGTAATAGCTTTTATATAGTTATTGTAAGTATTGTACAGTATTAATATTGTTCAAATATTGCGAACAATGTAATATTAATCAATATTATTACCTTGAGCAAATGAGTTGATTTTACAGAATACTTTTCCTAGTATCCATCCCTCGGTAAGATCGTCCACAAGTCGAACCCAGGAACAACACGCGGTCACTAGAAGGTTCGACACCGCTAGGTTCACGATGTAAAAGTGTGTAGTGGTCTGCATGCGTTTGTTCCGCGCGACCACAACCATAATTAAAATATTCCCAACGATTGCGATAAGTAACAGAAGCGTGTATTTTGTTATTTTTAAAATTATCTCCCAGAGTGGTACCGTTTTGAAAGGTACAAGATAGGGATAGTTATAATATATTTCACTTTCGTAATCCACAAGTCTTTTATTTGCAGTTAGGCCACAACAAAATGATTAGATGTTCGTCGGATTGCCGCACCTAAAAATATTAAAACGAAATAAAAATATTTTTATTTTTATTTTGCGCCCGCATCAACAATTTTGNATGTGAAAATTGTATACTACCATAACCTATGATATTAAGAACTTATACAGATTAAAGATATTTCTTAGGCTTGATGTTTATTGTATTATTTATTGTTTCATGTTATTTAACTTTCATTGACATAAGACAGAGCTTCTAATATAACTAGATAGTGAAATCTACAGTGTACCATGTTAACATTAAATAGTCACTCTTGGTGTGAATAAGCAGAACAACTATTGGAGAATATTTTGTTTACTTTTATAAACATTGGACTAGAGTTTAAACACAGTTATTACTACTTAGTGATATTGTGCTGGTATTTAGCAGATATCGTGCATTAACTTGGCAAAAATATCCATTAACATTGACATTATATGTATTTTTTTTTGCTTTTCGCTCGCTTGTGATGTTTTCAAAAATAGAATAAAAAAATATTTATTTTTATTTCGCTCGCTCGCTTCATATCTGTTTGGCTAAAATCCGTAGAACAAATCTTCAATTTGTTGTGGCCTTACATTAAAAGTTTCAACCATGATATATTCCATCTTTGACATTAAACTGTAAATATACAAAACTAAAACACAATATGTTGCAATCAGAACAAGATTTATTCTATCTAAACATGTACTTAGTTGATCTAAATTAAAAACATGTTCATTCATTTACAATTTCATATCTATGATTTCCATAAAACAGACGCATCTATTGCCGGTAAAGTCCTATCAGAACGGCCTACTGCTTCGACTAAGAGATTTCCTTGTTGCGAACGGTTTTTCAATAGTCTAACGGCGCTGTCGTAGCGTCTGCCACTTTACTGACCAATCGCTGCGCGCGTTTTATCGGGTTAGATCAGACATGGATTGACACGCCATCATCATTAACAGCCCGCCAGAGTATTCAACTACAGCGGAAACGACCCGTCCGAATGAATGCGATAAGCTCACGTTATTTGTTATGTCAGGAAATATCAAAACGTAATGTGTGAACGATAATGTTTAGTATTTAATCGTTTGTTCATCATAGGAGATCGTGCAGCAAATACCATTAAGTGAGACTGTACGTTTTTGCTGCATAGTGTTCGAGGCTATGGTGTTAACAAATAATACAATAAGACAATATTAACGAAAGTCAACATCGACAAAACGACAATTTTTTTTTTTTTAATACAGACAAAATCATTTTTTCCGATACTGACCCGATAATCAAACATCGACGTCTTTGCTTAGTTTTTATAACTTCGATACAAACAGCGAGTGGGTCGTCTATCGGTCCGCTGCATATAATGTTGCTGCTTTGTAATTTTACACACACACACACTTCAGGAGTTCTTTTCTATTCTATAATGTTCTCATTACATATAAGTTTTGAAACACATTTTTGTAACATATAAAACATGACCTGGCAGGTGCAAATTTGAATTCACCCGTTGTGATTTCGGCTGTTTCATTTGCAATTAATGAAGGATGAACGTTTGTACCAACAATACCTACATACTGTAAATTATATAAAGTCGAATACTGAAGAAGTAAAGATGCGTTATTGAGTTTTATTATATAACTTCATATTTGTATAGCTTTTACAAACCGCTGGGTGAAGACGCTTATATTCCAAATAGTAACATCGGGTCTTGGAGATTTGCACATTCCTATGTAATCCTTTGTATCCATATCAGCTGACGGATCATCGATATCCCAACATAAATTATATCATATGTATAAGATATTAAACATTCTGTTTTGTTTGCGACCTAACATTTCCCACATTTGTAAGTTATCCAACATGCCTTTAACCTTAAATATAGCTCGCAACATTAATCTGGCACTCGTTAACTCCATATACATACATTGTACGCATGAATTGTTTCCTATATTTACATTCGGGTTTGTTCGCGGACGAGAGATATTAATTTTAGAACTTCATAAAACCGTCCACCATATTCGCACATCCAATTACATCAAATCCTCGTCCGGAAAATGGTGAACTAAAACATCAATTGGTCAATACAAACGCTATAACATTGGAATTGTTGAGCACTTAACAATTGAACTGGTGCAAACATAGTTTTGTCTTAAGCATGAGTACAACACGGTGCAATTATATAATAAATACATAATGAAAAGGACTCTGAAAGCCTGATTTTTTTTAACCCGAGGAGCATAATTCCGATTTGCTAAATTGACACACATTAGAACGGCAAAAACTTATTTCATTTCAGTAAATAACGATTACGTAAACATTTTGTTCGATTTCAACATGATTTGATAAATAACAGCATCATTTATGTTTTGGCATTATGTATATGTTTTGCTCAGTTCAAGCATTGTTAACGAGCTGTACTAAGTCAATACAAGATGTAGCAAATGCTCCAATCATTTGCCTATTTCTTTTCAAAGAAGCTGTGCGAAAACCATTCCTATATTTACCTTAAAGATCTTTATTACACATACATGATTCAACTTTGCCATTAGTCAAAACAACTAATACTGGTAATAGAAAATCTTTTAGTTACACAAGTGTTGGTACTAATGCGCTATTTATGAGATTTACCTCTACTTAGGTCAATCATCTACTCACACATACAACATTTCAATTGCGAACTGATGTCAATACTTTATTATAGCCAAAGCTAAACTGGAATTTGTCCAGTAATCTTATTTGTTACTCACGGGATATGAGTTATATATAATAAATTGATTTGCAATATTTTATGGAAACTAAAGTACACTTTGATGAATGTTATTGTGGCGTTCAACATACTTCCGAGATATTTATCGGTGGATTTTGGTGCAGTAATATGACTCGGTCTTTGTATTATGGTATGAGAAGAAGATCTAAATCTTACTCGTTAAATAAACTTATATTTACATTCACGATATATACATCGTGATGGTAAATCCCATGAGCTAGCATTTGTATTTTAATTTAAAATGCATAGTCTTTAATTTGATGTGAATAATGTTTAATAGTAACATGTTATGCGAGTCGCAAGTTTGATAACAATGTAAGTGTGTTTATGGGAGTCGTTAGTTTAACAGTATCGTGAGTCTGTGTCCGTTGATAATAACACAGTGGGAAATTTATGTACTCGTTCAACGTTCAATAAATTATAAAATACAATAATTTATTATGTAAGTAGAAATACGTTTGCATTGTCGAAATAATTTCAAATAATTGTTTAATACCATTAATGTCTAAACTAGTAATGTAACCTCAATACGTAATGATGAGAAATCATATTGACCAAACAGAGCTCCTGAAATATGCTACTATCGTGTTATCAGTGTCCTATCATATAACACTGATACATTTCTAATACGCCTTGTTTGAAACTCAACTTTCATTAAATCATGTGTGTTTTTAGAAGTAAAACATTTCGAAGGTTCCGATTTACACATCGCCATGTCCAAAGTGTTTTGTCTTTTCTGCTAACAGGCATCGGTGTCAACCGATTAGTGCGAATGCACAGGAACTCAAGATTGTAAACAAAAACAAAACAACATATGTTTACAATCATAACTTGAATTAATTATGTAATCCGTGTGAATTCCGACTCTTTTTAGAAAATTTACACAAATAACATAGGCACATAATACATATATGTAATGTAAAAGTAAATGGATTGCCTAACCTGGGTTTTAAACCATTGCAAAACATGCAGTTTATTGCAATGCATGTTGCATACAGCGTGCAGTTATATAATCACACCAATAGGTAATTACAAACAATACATAACGTATTACATGTCTTATAAAAGCGACTTGTTAGCCGACTTGTGAAGTTTGTCAATATGTAATGTATTGTATTACTAGGCAAATTTATAACAGCAACGTAAGGGTAATAAGAAAATTGTCATAAATTTAAATAATAACAGGAAACTCTTCTCCCTGCGGGATTTGAAACCTCGAAATATTATACTACTTTATATAGCAGAGACAAACCCTTTTGCATACACTGTCATTGTATTTGTATATAGTTATCCATAAAATCGGACATACATGTATACATCATTTGTACATACGGACAAATACAACTTGGACAATGGAGACAATAATGCATAATCAGAACCAGGTTTATCGATTGTTTTAATGATTAAACACAAACCTATACACATCAAAAAAGTTGGAACGTTATACAGGTTTGACTTCCCGGTTCAGTGTGTTCGCCATTCATTAAAACAAAATGTACACAAATGACTTCAAGATGCAGGAAATTCTTTCGTTATCAGACGGTTATAAATGAGATGCTGTAAACAGAAACACATGGTGAGAAATTATATTAATTTTAGCTTTATATTTTTCTATTATGTCTCAGTTGCATTGAATTACACTCTTGTTGAACGATATGATATTTCCATTAATTTAATTGCAAAGTTCTGGCATCTACATATAAGTACGTGGATACATACAATAAGCTACTACCCATCATTCGTTTATCAACTTCGACATTAATTAACTTCATGATGCACGAACTATGTAAATGCCCTTTTAGTTTTAAATGATTGGTTACCTAGCATTTGCTAAAGAGTACAATACAAAGGTTTTGCATTATATAACAATCGTTTTCCGTTTATTTTAAGAATAGAATTGTAGGAATAAATACTGTTTATAAACCTAAAATAATCTTAAACATCAACAAGTGTGTTTGGCGAAATATTTATAGAAACTACACCGCAATTAGTTAAATTAAGTATATTCCTTTCTGCGTTAGTATGTAAATATTTTTAAAACAACTTAACGACGATCGAAGATGAGTTTTTTTATTAATAATATAGGTTGCACTTGATAATCGTGCAGAGTAAAAACATAACACCAACCGACACATATAACACCATTTTATAAAGAAAATTGCGTCATTAATATATTTAAGAGTTCGATCAATATCTTAAATGGGCCATTTTTGGCCATGATTCACCATGTAAGCTATCATCACGTTTAAACGATTCTCGATTCCGTCATGTTAAACGGTATAAGTGTCATTCAATGAAATGTGCGTTAACATGCGGTGATTTCATAGATTTCGTATTAGACATGTACGCATGGAATAAGTCTTATGACGGGAATTTGAATAATACGAAAAAAAACAACAACATATTTTAGCACGTTATTATGAAAAGTGGGTACATGTGTCCTATTAAATATTGTATTTAAAAAAAAAATACCCTATCACCTAGATGATATGTTATTTTGTTATAGACAGTTGATACGAACCGCAAGAGCATGTTCTTGTGTTAAAGATTTTAATGATCGTAATCGTTTATTAACTAAGAAATTGTTAAAACAAGGTTTTTTGTATCATAACCTTTGGCGTAAATTCGCTAAATTTCACTCTAAATATAGTGATTTAATTTCAAAATATAATGTTCCTTTAAAATGGCATTTAACTAATGGAATTTCACAACCATCATTTTATGGAGATGTTTTGAAGCGTGTTCGCAAATGTAAATATCTTAAAGCAAATGCTAGTAATACACTTTTTAATTTAATTAGCTCCTTTTTATCAAAGGGATATGATACTGATGTACTAAAAAACACATGCTTGTTAGTTTTTGATTCACTATATCTTTTTTCTCTTAAAATTTGGGATAATTAATGTAATGACAATTTTATATGTTTGCTTCTATATTGTTTGATAAGCATAGCTGGTTTTATTAGTAAGTCTAGTATACAGTACAGTCACTTTAAAAATATTTAATTTCGTTGATAATTCGATTATTTAGTACAGTCCCTTTAATAATGCTTAATTTTGTTACTGGTGACGTCATCGTGTCTTTCCTCCTAAATACGTCATCGATACGAACAACCGACACTGTTTTAGCTACATGATAGGTACATGTACTCCAGTTTATATCGGTCAACTTTATTCATAATTATTTTTTCTCTGATGGTAGTTTCTTGATCAATTTATTTTTAAGCTTCGTTTTATTTATTTTGAATTAGTCACATAAACAATCAAGTAGGTAATTTGGATCTTTTACACCCAATATTGCTGCTTCTTCCTGTAGGTGCGCGATGATGATCTGAAATATTAACTATATGATGCTATATTCTGAAATCTTTTTTGTATAAAGAAGGGATGTAGTTGATGCGTGTTAGTAATTTCATTTCATCGTGCCTCAAAAAGTTGTAACTCTGTTGCTCTGGTCTCCTTTCAACCATTGAGTAATAAAATAGTAATTAAATTGAATGCGTTTTAATTCCCTTTTATTACTGTTTAATTTGAGTTGCAATGCTATGAGGTTAAATTTTATTTACACTTATATGTATCATGAATATTGCTGGGCCAAGTGTGAGGTTGAGCGCTCATTAACTGGTTTAAACCCCCAATGCTTAGCATTGACCGTTCCAAGGCGGTGACCCCAGTTTTATTCTACTATGTGTATATGTTGTTTCGTTTTGTGCCGTATTGTACCGTTTTGGCAATTGGTTCCTTGCCATAAATAAAGGACCACAGAGGTGTGTATGATAAAACTGCAATACTGCTGCAACTTCTGGAGTTTCACTTCTTCATATTGTAATAGAGATGTTGCGGTTTCTCTTTGTACTTAAGACATACAGTACGAACGGTTTATGAAGTTACTTGAAATAACTCACTTGCGTACAATAATTGTACCAGAGAGGTAAGATTAAAAGTTCGCGCTTTTAAGCTCAGCCGAGATTCGTCGGCCTTAATTTTACTGTTGTTGTTTTTTTTCGATCGCGCAACTTTATATCTATTATTAATCCATTAAGGAATAACCAGTATTGTTTCTGAGCTCGTAAAATCTGGAAAGACAAACAACCTGGATATAACAATCATTGTCAGTATATGAACTGTTATTGTCAGTACATTTAAAAAAAAAAACGTTATTCATATAACACATTTTGATGTCATCAAATTAAGCAAACATGGGATCAGATGTCAGACTTATTTCAACTTATTCAAGGACATCAAACATAAATATGAATATAATTACCACACCAAAATGTTGAAAGGAAAATCTTGCACACTCATTAATTACTTTTTTAAACAACTACCCGAAAAAATCTACACATTCCATACACTCACCATTTGCGCTTGGCATTTCTAACAACCCGGTAGTTTTTGCAATACCGACGTAGGGGACAACGATATCCATTTGCTCAAATTAAACGTACAGTACATGATGCTATTTCAGTTTATGAATAATTAATCAACTAAATAACTACCAAGGTTTATTCCGGTCGGATCGATAAATTGCTTACTGATAATTAATCGTTTACTGAAGCATCAACCTTTAGAAGTCCTTTTAACGTATTTCAAGAAGAATCAAGATATAACGGTTTGATAATTTAACGAAGTAAGTGCAAGAAAATTATAAACTATAAACTATTTATATTATTGTTAAGTTATGTTTTTTTTATTCGTGGTTTTACACATAGAAATCCAATAAGTCAACATCAACAGCTGTCCAATCCTATTAACTTAAGATATTCGAAACTTATCTTGTAAACACATTCTGGAATAAATATGTTGAAACGAACAGCTGTGCATTTCGAGGGTTGAGTGCGAAACTATAATATCTTATATAGAATTGTTAGGCAGGTACAACCGTTCACGCTAAACCCCCGATTGTCGGTTGTTGGTGCTAACAATTTATCCCATCATAAGACGTGCATTGTTGAAATAAACCACTGTGGAATATATTTTCCTTTATTTCAGCAGTGCTGAAATATAGCTGTCACGCGCGGCGAACAACTCTTTTGGATTTATACATGAAACGAATGTTTACTTTTCAAATCAATATACCGTATATAAATAAAAGAAGAATTTCCACTGAAATTTATCTCAAAACCGGCTTTCCATAAAAAAAATGTATTCAATTGATTGCGCAATTTATGACGTATCTCGTGTGACGTAATGTCTGTGACGAAACACACCAGTTTAATTTTGACTCTATGGATTTTAAGAGGGACAAGTCGGACGTGTTAATTTATTTAACAGTAAAATATTTGTTAAAGCATTGAACGAATCAAAAACGTATTTCGGATTGTGTGGTTGTAATGCATAATTATAATTTTCGATATTAATATAATAACTCGCTTCCATAGACGTACGGTTTCGAAAATTGTGTTTTGGGTCAGAACGATTTCAACCATTAAAAAATAGTGTGGTTAAATTAAATGTCGAAAAAAGGGATTGAAGAACAGAAAATGGAAGTACAGAGCGTTGTAACTGTATTTTTATTAGGATTGGATTAAAGTTGTCATTGAGGTTAGCGTGTTTTTATACCAAATGGCGTGAAGAAATCAATAGTGTTTTGTGTGCAGAAGGTTTAACTCGCCATAAAAGCAAACAAAAGTCAAAACTGAAGAAAATAAACATGGTTATTACACATCTTTAGTGAGTAGAACAAGAACCAGTGGATATTTCACTTTTTAATGCCAGTTGGTAAAAAGTGTGTAAAAAGAAGAATTGTTTATAGACTAAAATTTACATTATCGGCGGGGATAAATGCTGAATCATGCCTGACGTAAGTTCAAAATGGCAGCCATTCTTTTGTTTATTGCAGTGGTGAAATTAGAATTTTAATTTGTACAAAAGATTTTGTGTTCTACTTGAGTGTGTAACATTTGGAATGTAAATTCAATTTGAATCGAGGCATATAGCGATATTTTGTCTTGTTACTCTGCTTTTTCGTGGAATTCTTAAGTACTATTTTGAGTTGCGTAAACGGGAAAGATCACAAACAATTTTAATATAACTACGCAAGGTTAGATTCAGCTAATTTAATCTGATTTTTCTATTGTTTTTAGCAATTAAAGACAACTATTTTGATTGCATACGAAACAAAATAAATATAAAAAATGTAGGATAAATAGAATATTGATGGGATAAATCGAATACTAGGTCGGTGTCGAATAAAGCGAAGCTCATTTTGCTCGGCCCGAAAATCTCAACCACTCGCCAAGGTTCGTGGTTTAGATTTTCTAGGTCTCGCAAAATAAACTTCGCTTTATTCGGCACCGACCTAGTATTCTCTATGTATATCAAATGGAACATTTACAACAAAACAGATTAAGTTGCAGAAATATACAAAATGCCGTTTTTGTACAATACACTAAGCAAGATTAATCTGATTATTATGTATTTGCTATAATGTATTCACGGGTTTGTTTTGTATCATGCTTGAATTTTGAAATCTAGCATACTAAAGAGCACGATAAAATAAAGACTTCGCACCGAGATAGAGGGGACATAACGATCGGTATATTCACATTATATAGTTATATGTGTATTCTTTGCGCAAATGGTAATTATTGTTTGATTTCTTTATACTGATAATGTTATTTTGCTGCTCTTTGATTTTTTACGATTTTAACATTCATACAATCATTACACATTCATATGTGTTAACATTTTTTATTTGTCAGGTGGATGTCTTTCTGTAATATCCCAAAATGTAAACGTCTTTATTTGTTGTTCTTATCAAGAAAACGTTATGTTTTCTATTATATAATTTGTTAACGTTTAATGACACTCACAGAAATGTAAAACAAGGTCAATTGACCTTAAGTGGAACAACAAGTGTTGAAGATTTGACATGTTGATTTACTTTTGCAATTAACATTACCAAGTTTAGAAGTTTGTGCAGATTTTGTCAAAATAAACATTTAGACTAAGTTTTATCTGAAAACAAAATGCCTTAACAAAAAAATGTATTTGACGTGTTTATAACGTTATCTGTAAATCAACCTAGTGACCTTGTTTGACTTTATCACAACCAAATTCGAAGTTGATATTGTCATGATAAACCTTCTCACCAAGTTTCTTCAATATTGAGTCATAGATGTTATAACAATGTGTATTTCGACTTGACATTGTGGTCTAGTTTCGAGACTACCTACCGAGACAAAACAATTACCTATGCAATATCAGGATATCATCAGGACTATTTCTGACCAACTTTCAGCAATATTAAATGTGGCCTCTATAGTGGTTTCAAGGTTTGTCTAAGACTTGAAACGGTTACCTAGTTGTTGACCACAATTCAATAATTAAATTATGCCAAGATATTGATCATAAAACATTATGGCATAATTTCGTAATGATTGAGTCATACATGTGGCTTCTAGAGTCGTAAACAGAGTTTTCTTAATTTAAATCTTCTTTGGTCATACTTAACCAAGATTCAAACATGGCCTATATATTGTCAAGACACACATTTCAGCTCAGTTTCATAAAGATTGAGCGCTAATTATGGCTTCTAGGGGGCTGAAATTATTCTGTAAGATTTCACAGGATGACATAGTTTAGATTTTGATCCTACTTGAGGAAGATTCAAATGTCACATAGATATTGTTAAAAAACATTATCGCAAAGTTTCATTAAGTTTGAGTCAGAACCAAATAAAAGTAGAATTTGAACAACACGAAAAATCGTTTACATAGAGTAACGTGCTAATTATCGATGAATTAAAAAAAGAACTTACGAAAATTCAAGAAGAGAAATTAAAAGGAGCAATAATAAGATCGCGAGCCGAATGGATACAATTTGGAGAAAAACCATCAAAACTCTTTTGTAACCTTGAAAAATATAACTATACAACAAAAACTATCACTAGCCTAACAACTGATGACGGACTTATTTTAGATAAGCAGGTTGATATCCTGAATGAAACCGCTTTGTTTTATAAAACATTGTATCAAAATAACGACAGTACTAACATTGATGATGATCTTAATAGCTTCATAGAGAATATTAACATACCTAAACTATCGAACGAAGAGTCAAAACAATTAGAAGGGCCAATAACATTAAGTGAAGCCTCTTATGTCTTAAAAAATATGGCGAACAACAAAAGCCCTGGGTCGTCGGGTTTTAGTATTGATTTCTATAAAGTATTTTGGCCAAAATTGGGCACCTTTGTCTGTAGAGCGTTAAATCATGCATTTGATAGCGGGAAATTATCTATAACTCAATGTCAAGGAATAATTACTTGCATACCAAAGGGAGATAAACCCAGACAATTTCTAAAAAACTGGCGTCCTATAACATTGTTAAACACTGTGTATAAAATTGGTTCTGGAAGTATTGCTAATAGACTTAAACAACATATAAACAAGCTTATTAATAATGACCAAACTGGTTTTATTAAAGGCAGATTCATTGGTGAAAATACTAGACTAATCTATGACATTTTAAAATATACTGAGGAAAATAATATTCCCGGTCTTCTTCTGCTAATTGATTTTGAAAAGGCCTTCGATTCCTTGTCATGGAGCTTTGTTAACAAAACACTCTCCTTATTTAATTTTGGTCCTGACATAAGTAAATGGTTTAATATTTTATATAAGGATGGTATCTCAGCAGTAACGCAGTGCGGGTCGTTATCTGATTTTTTCCAAATACAACGTGGATGTCGTCAGGGTGATCCCCTCAGTTGTTATATTTTTATTTTATGCGCCGAAATCTTGTCTCTTAAACTCAGGGCAAATCCCAAAATAAAAGGAATAACAATTAATAATACTGAATATAAGTTATCGCAATTTGCTGACGATACATCTATTCTCCTGGATGGCTCTGCAGAATCCCTTAATGAAACCTTAGACGAATTGTCGCTGTTCACATTGTTCTCTGGTTTAAAGGTAAATTTTGACAAAACTAAAGTGGTTTGGATAGGAAAACATAAATTTAGTTCTGACAGTATCAAAACTAGATGGAAGTTAATATGGAACCAGCAGACTTTCGATATGCTTGGTTTAACTTTTCATGTTGATCTTGACAAAATGATCGACCTTAATTATACGAATAAATTGTCTAGAGTTAAAGCACTGCTAAAAAGCTGGTCCAGAAGAATATTAACTCCCATTGGAAGAATACAAGTAATAAAAACCATTGTTCTCCCAGTCCTTACCCATTTGCTTGTTTCACTTCCAAATCCACCACATAAAATATTAGTAGAGCTTAATGATCTTTTTTTAAATTTTGTGTGGAATGGGAGTTCAAAAATTAGCAAAAATGTACTTATTAAAGAATATTCTGAAGGGGGCCTTAAAATGATCGACATCTTTTCTTTTATAATTGCTCTGAAATGTTCTTGGATAAGAAGGCTCATCACGGGAAATGGTAAATGGATAAATATTATAAAAATGACAATAGATACCCAAAAACTGTACAATTGTGGTGTTCACTATCCGGAAAACCTTATACACAAAACAGACAATGCTTTTTGGAAGGACACTTTAAAATCATTTGTCGATTTCCGCAAATCTGAATCATTAAATATAAAGTACATATTACAAACCCCAATATTTTATAATCCAGATATAACGATCGGTAATAAAAGTGTCTTCCTAAAAACATGGTTTGAAAATGGTGTACAATTTATAGGTGATTTGATAAAAAACCAAGATGATTTAGAACTGTATGGCTATGAAGAACTGTGTAACAAATATAATTTCTATCCAAACCACTTGCATTATATAGGTATTGTTAATGTAGTAACTAAGTACTTAAAGAACTATGGTTTGTTCGATAAATCCCCTGCTCTAAACACGATTGTAGTTTTTAAAAATCTTGACTTTGTTAAGCCATTCGTTCCCCTACAAGTGATATCCATTTTAAAATATCAAAAAGGTACGCAACCTATGTATAATATTGTTAAAACCAACGACACTTTACCTATATGTATGTCAAAATGGACGAGCACCTTTGAAACTATTGAATCTAAAGACTGGAACCATATTTTTGGAATGCCTTTTTCTATAACAAGAGATTCTTCATTACAATGGTTTCAGTATAGAATTATTCACCGAATTATTGGTACAAACTACTTTTTGTATAAAATCAAGTATAAAACATCTGCAGAATGCTCTTTCTGTCATGATATGCCGGAAACAATCGAGCACATTTTTTGGGAATGTAAACATGTTAACTTTTTTATTGCAGAACTGTTTGAAGGTTTTGAGGTATTTGCTGACTTTTTAAATGCACCCTCGTTTATGTTAGGACATAAATGCACAAGTGTTCCTCTTAATCTAACATTCCTTCTCAATTAATTTTTTATATATAATTGTAAAATGAATCAAAAACTACCTACCGTTATCGCAGCAAAATCATATTTTTCAATCCAGTTTAATATTTTAAAGGAATTGAATGTCTTCTGCAATTTAGATTCTAATTTAATAACTTCAAATAAAGAATGGGGTATTTTGTTAAGTCTGTATCGGTAGAAAATTGTGACTTGCATATTCTATCCTTAAATTGATAATTTCACTATATGTATCAAGTAGTATATTGCTATGTATCCAATTATTTTAATACTGTAATTATAGCACTTGTTTACTTTGCTATCCTGTAAATTGTGCATTGTGAGTTACATAATTTGGACGTGTTTTCATAACTTCGAATGCTATACATGTATTGTTATTTACGCAATTATGACAATATCTTGTATCATGCAGTTATTAACACTTGTCAAGAATGCAATATTGTACACCTTTTATTATTATATATTATATATACTGATGATGTACGGTGTGGAGGGGGTGCCCTCGACCCCCACATACCTATTGACGAGGAAAATAAAACGTATAGAACGGGAAAAAAAAGTTTGAGTCAGATACGTGGAATCGAGGTGGTGGCCTTATTTGACCGACTTGATCCATATGCAAACTCGGCATTGACAAATGCCAAGAGAACATTATTACCAAGTGTCATCAATATTGGATAAGAAATTTTATAAACTGACCAATGATATTGCTAAAAGACTTTCTTTGTTCACAATATTTATGATCATAGTTTTAGTAGGTTCTAGATTCAACACAAAATACCTATGTAAAACGTTGGATTGGATAAGTAAGATGGTTAAGACGTTTAAGTGTTGAAATTTAAAATCGATAAGTTTCGACAACTAATCAAATAACACAATTAATTTAACACTGCACCATACAAAAACGTGTTGACAAAGGAACACTCAGATCAAAACAAAAATGTTTTTTCAGAAAAGACGAGAAATTATTGATGATTTAAAATATGAAGGCATAAAACATCCGCCGAAACCAGTTTTATTCCTCATCAGTAATCAACGGCAACATTGGGAATTATTTCTTAGTCTTAAATGTCAGAGTTGCGTGTATGTAAAATATGTCTTCGGCCCTGATTCAATGTTCTTGATTATTTATCATGCTGGTTTCAACAATTAAACCCCGCTTTGAATTACGGCCGCTATGTAAACATTGCACGCAAACTACTCGTGAATCACGTAGATATCTGGAAACAAATTGTTGTTTGATTTTAAGTGTTACATTTAGATTGTGTCAGATGATAGCTTTACCTAGTTGCTATTTTTGTTAAGTTTATTAAGTCATAAATATAGTTTCACTTTACAAAATATCAGTACGTTATGTAGGAATAATTTCAACTTCTGTCACATTCAAATGAATGTTTCATTTTGATTGGATAATTTGTTCACTTGACCCGTTTTTCATTTTCCGATGAACCCACTTCGTAGGCAAATTTAAACATGAATATTCATGGCGTTCTTGCTGGTCATAAACAAGTTGCCAAAATGACGTTATGTTTTGCGCGAAACTTAATGGCGTTGTTTTTTATTGGTCAATAGCGAAATGACGTCATATTTTTTGCGCGAACTTCAACGATATACCCGTTTGACGGAGATGAAACCGAAACTGAAAATAAATTCATACGCTAGATTAAAAAGGACTTTCATGACCCTTACCACGATGTCAATAGGATTTCAGCTTTAAGATCATTTTGTGTTGTAGTTATAAGAATTGAATAGCAGTTTACTTCATTTCATCGGTGTATGAACTGTCGAGCAAAATACACCTAATTTATGCATAAACGCCGTAGGCGTTATTTTTCCGACAGTTAATACACCGATGAAATGCAGAAAAATGCTAATCAATCCTTAAATAAACAGCATACAAAAGCTGCTTTAATTTTTCAGATGCAAACTTTTCCAGTTTTCTGTGAGTACGAGAACGCAATAAACAAATCGTTCATTATTAGTCGAGCCAAGTGACATGGTGACTTTACTTCTTAAGTAACTAAACAAATCGTCTGTTAAGTCTCTATGCATTCTAATGGCCAAAATACAGCGATCTACGACACGATTACCTTGTAAGTAAGTATCATACCGCAGCCCACGTACAATTTGCATATGCCTAGCGTGCGAAATTATTTAATTATACCTCAAATGATCATTTCCGTATACGAGGCATACACACATTCAGCGGGCAACATTTTGATAAGTCTAACGGAAATATCTCCCGCTACGGCAATAATGTCAACCTCGCGTAGAGCTTAAACTACAACAAAGGGCAACCTGAATTGAACTCATCTTTTGAAGCTGCTGGTTGTATTGTGACATAAATGAGGCCACGTTCTGACGTTTTATCAACACAAAATTGAATATTGCTAGTCGTCAAGAATTGCATTTTCAAATTTCTTAAACACTCTGTTTACAACTATTAATCAATAGCATTTTTATCATCAAACAACTCGAATGGACCTACACAAAAAATATTAAACATATGCAAATATAAACCAAGAGAAGAGAAGAATTGCAAACGTGCCATCAGCAAAAGGCAATTTATTTAGTGCTAGGGAAAAAGTCTATACATGTATAACAATTACATGGTTTCTTCTACATGGAGAACATCGGTGCCTGAAATGTGATCGCTTGACATCAGCAGTTATGAATGCCATGTAGCATCTGCAGCTTTTTGATGATACGTTCATGGAAATGCTAAATGTGGAAGTACGAACAAAGATGCCTGTTGATCATCAACCGATTCCCATCCTTAGTGGAAGCAATATATATATTCCCTGAACATGTCGCGTGATGATGACATACGGATACTGACCTGTTCGAGTTTACTATTGCAACAAACATTTAACGGTATTGTTAAATTTTCGTTCACTTTTAACAGCATCACTTTGCTTTGCCTTGTTTTGGTATGTAAATGCAATTTCACTGTTCAATGTCGAATCCGATTTCCATTTCTGTGTGACTTAACATATTAATTTCACTTCTTAGGCATCCGAGCAAGTTTTGCTGAAATGCACACACTCTGTATGCGAACAAACTTGTCAACGAGTCCTCTCTCTAAGCTAATGGGCGATAAATTCATTAATCAACAACTCAAATAAGCTATGTTAAGTGTTTTAAGTGCAATGTGTTACCTCATTGCTCTTGGCAAAGTGTGTACAGCGGAAAAAGCAAGTTTTACATTAATATT
>VMBQ01000323.1:291392-334211 GCA_007657795.1 Dreissena rostriformis | reverse complement strand
TATTTAACCATGTTTTAAAAGTGCAGACTGCACAGGCTAATCTGAGACGACACTTTGTGAAACTATTAATTAAGCCCCATTTTGCCAGAGTGAGGCTGATTTATTTGTCCTTTGTTTTTAGGATGAAGTCCTCGCATACTATGAAAAGATAATTCTGAAACTGAGTGACCTAGCCTCGCTGATTGTTCATGATGTGTCGTGGAACGAGGGTCGGATGGCGGTCACTGGGCGAGACCACCCGACAGAGCCCCAGCACCGGGAACTTGCTGATGCGTTCTCCATGAACAGCTATGGGCTTGATAACCGGGACATCCAGAAAGAGCAGAATGCTGCAGGTAAGGTTACCCAAGTCAGTGATGCATGTTGTTTGGTGTTTCTATAGCTAGTGGGTTTTTCACAGGGTAGGGTAGCTAGCCCTACGCCCAACACTCCTCCTTTTTCAGCCGGACTTGGTACCATCTTTGGCAGAGTAAAGGTTATGAACTAGTACTATATAAGTACCGGTAGATGAAGTTCTATTTCATCCCATTTTCTGTATGTCGATGTTTTGTGTATTATACAACTCTGAATGTTTAACACTGAATTTATATAAACGCCCGATAGGTACTTCTTAACTCAGAGCTAGCCTTTAGTATTGGACTTGGAATGTGGGGTTTAATGCATTTGCGTAAATTGTTGTCCATGATTGGTCTGTGCAGTCCAACACTTTAGGCTATTATTATATTTTGGTATAAAGGAAGTCTCTTCTTAGCAAATTTCCAGTTAAAGCGAAAGTGTTGTCCTGATTAGCCTGTGTGGACTGTGTATTAGCCTGTGTGGACTGTGTATTAGTCTGTGTGGACTGTGAATTATGCTCATTTGTATTATATTTTTTGATTTATGGGTACAGTGCCCCAGATAATTATTTGGGTAATAGGGTTTTCACCCCCTGATTTTGAAAAATAGGGTGATTTCAGTTTTTAAATAGGGTGAAATAAGTTATCAACATTTAATCCTCAAAATCATTGCTGCTGTACTTCTGTTGCACAGACTGGGTGCATTATGCACATTCAACTTTTTTTCTGACCCATCAACGTCAACAATTTCTAACCAGGGATATGACTTTTCTACTTTTGACAGATTTTTTCAATCACAGACTTTCCGTGATTTTCCGACTTACCCAAGTGCCTTTTTCCACCTCATGTGCCATATAATTCCTAATCAGTTAAGTGGAGATCAGTCATATACATATATTTATTAAAGTTATGATATGTTTAGATTTAAATATACATTATTTTCGAACACAACTTTTTTTATTATTTTTGGCAATAAAGAAAAAGGAATTAACCAAAAAAAATATACATGGCTAAATACTTAATATTATAAGAAATTATAATGGTCTATATTGTTGATATTATCATAAGTCAACTGGATAAAACACTTGTTGAACTTTCAGTTTCGTTTTGTTAATTTGTTTTTAATGAAATACATTGTTGGCCACCACTGAGTCACAAAGTGAGCAATGTTGATTTTGTTTCCTGAGTCTGTTATCTAATATGGATACTTCTGTGTTCTAATGTCAGATAATCAAAACTGATTCACTGCATTCAAATGATACAATATTTGTATGGCTGCTTTTTTAAGCGGTTAAGGTTTAAGGGTGTTGATTTTCCAGTGCCCTGTACACTTTCAAGTCAAAGTAAAGTCAACATTTATTTATTGTCAGTATGGGGGTAACAAGTATATAACATAAGCTTTGTATAGCTTTTGACCGACTTTATCTGGTATGTTAAAGTACTAAGATGTTAAATAGGTTAATTAACATACTAGCAGGTCAGAGAAATGTACCGTAATACATCACCCCCATTTTGTAACATATAAGATCGTCTCATATAGTCAGGGCATTTATTTATAACACAGGTTATTGATTCAAATCTAAACCTGTCTTCTTTTTGTAAGCAGCTGTTATTCATATCGTTTTTTTCATTGATATTAATGTTTACTCGAATTTCGTTCATGCATAAATGTGTCGTGTTCGGAGAAAACTGGGCATAATGCTTGTGCGTAAATTGTCATCCCAGATTAGCCTGTGCAGTCCACACAGGCTAATCAGGGACGACAATTTCTGCTTTAATGGATTTTTTCATTTCAATGATGTCTCTTCTGAGCTCAAATCCAGTTTAGGCGGAAAGTGTTGTCCCTGATTAGCCTGTGCGGACTGCACAAGCTAATCTGGGATGACACTTTTCGCACATGCATTTTGTCCACAAATATCTTGGAAGAGTACATAATAAATGTAGTAAAATATTATCTGGAGCTGAATTGAGTAATACATAAAAAGTCTTTTATACATTGAATTAGATATTATCATCTGCTTGGCATTATTTTCAGAGATGTTAATTATCAACCTGATTCATATTAACTCGAATTTTGTTCATTTACATTTAACATGCAGTTAAAAAATTATAAGGAGCTGAATTGAGTAAAACATTAACCCTTCAAGCACTGGAACCGGATTTTTAAGGCATTTGCAAACAGTTTGGATCCAGATGAGACGCCACAGAACGTTGCGTCTCATCAGGATCCAAACTGTTTGCTATCCTGATACTATTCTTTGAAAAAAAATCTAAGAAAATGCTAATTTTAGAAATTTAGCAGACGACATTTAAGCAGACGAAAAAATTTCCAGCATGCAAAGGGTTAAGAGTCTTTAATACCCTGAGTTGGATAGTATCATCTGCCAGAGATTATTTTCATTTCAGAGATGTAACTTATCAACATAATTCATATTTACTCAAATTTCGTTCATGCATAAATATCTTGGAAGAGTACATGGTACATGCAGTAATGTTACTATCGGGAGCTGAATCAGTAATACATAAAAAGTCTTTAATTAATACACTGAATTGGATATTATCATCTCCCAGCGATTGCTGTGTTCGCACCGCCAGAAGCCTCTATCTTGTTATTAATCAAGCAGACGCTTAATACACTCTGGCACTGAACTGTTGTGGATTAGAAACCGAATCCATTGTGAAACTAGACTTGTTTTTCATCTTACGCACTTGAAGCTTTTAAGATTTAGTCAGTCAGTGAGATAAAAAGATACTGAGTTAAATAGAAAACAGGGATTTTCTGTTTGTGAGCCAATGTTAACAAGGGCTTTTCAGCTGCTATTTAGAACAAGTGTTTATAGAGATTCGGTTATTTGTTAACACTTCAATGGCCACTTTGTCAATATAACCTCCAGCCTTCGGTTTAATCAGTATACAGTTACATATTTTATACAATATACATGTGAACAACCTTAATATACATGAGATTCATATATTTCATCTGATAATTGTACTCTGTCAGTGTTGACGTGTCAGGTAATTGGTAAACAAGGCTGTCAAGCAATTTGACTAGACACAATTTTATTAATTTGCTCATTCATAATTTGTATTTGAATATAACAGTAATGACGTTACATTAATTTGTATGACCCCCGAAGGTGGGCATATAGTGATCGCACTGTCCATCTGTCTGTCCGTCTGTCTGTCCATCTGAAATTCCGTCACACTTTGCGTTTAGTTTTAGCGTTTAGGTTTCGAAAAATGTGGAAAAACACTTTGCGTTTAGGTTTAGAAAAATGTGGAAAAAGGGGGCATATGTCATCCTAAGGTGACAAGCCTTGTTTTCATTCAATGTATATCTTTATTCCCAGTTCATTATTTCAATTATTTGTCCATTTGTTTATTTACATGTATATAGTAATCTTTAATTGCAAATACATCATTGATTGTATTACAAACATGAAAACATAAATCAACAATTCAGATACTAGTAATGCTTAAATGTTATAGGATTTTACTTGACAGGTTTTGCCATCAACTTTGACTAATTGCAGCTAAATTGAGATATAACTGAGTGAACCCTATTAAATATACATACACATGGACTGCTTATCAGTTTTCATTTATTCCGTGATCTGTATTGGCCAATTAATCAATAGAGCATTTCCTTTTGTTTATGATTATAATTTATGATAAAATAACCTTTGACGTTCCAATTACTATTGTAGACTTGTACTTTAATTGTTTCTGATGTGGGTTTTGTGTATTACATTTTTTTTAATGTGTTTAACATCTTATAAAATATATTTGTATTTATCAAAAATATATTTGATAGAATAACATATTAATTACTTTCACCTATATGTTATAATATTTAATAAACATTTTAGGAAAATTTATTTATTTCATCTAGAAC
Organism: Dreissena rostriformis; assembly: GCA_007657795.1. Taxonomy (NCBI): domain Eukaryota; kingdom Metazoa; phylum Mollusca; class Bivalvia; order Myida; family Dreissenidae; genus Dreissena; species Dreissena rostriformis. The sequence goes on along the minus strand of VMBQ01000323.1, from coordinate 329,981 downwards.
TAAATTTTCTTTTCTTCTACACTTTTATTGTATTTGGACAAACAAAATTGCTAACTTAATTTAAATGAAATTGAATTGAGTTATCGTTTGTTCGAATAGGAAATTAACTGTAATAAAAGTCTTGAAACCAACATGAGTATTTGTTCCTGTATATTTCAAAATATGTTAATTTCCTTTCACTGACAGATAAATTACATATTTATATTTCTCATGTGACTCAAATACATTTGAAAGTGGTGATGAATTTCACACAATGAAATCTCTAACCTTCGGAAGCCTATTGACTGTTTTTAACAGACTATTGGGTTACACTTAGTTGAAATGTTAAAATATCTGGTATTAAAGGGTCATAAAATGAACCAGTTAACAACTGGAAATATTTCAGGCCAGTTACTGTCAGAAATAATGGCAGGGGAAACTAATTGTTGAGGGTGGCTACACTTNAAATCGCTTATTTTATGAATACTTTTGCAATATTGAAGATAGCAACTTGATATTTGGCATGCATGTGTATCTCATGGAGCTGCACATTTTGAGTGGTGAAAGGTCAAGGTCATCCTTCAAGGTCAAATATATGGGTCAAAATTGCTTATGTAATGTAACTTCTGCAATATTGAAGCTAGCAATTTTATATTTGACATGCATGTGTATCTCATGGAGCTGCACATTTTGAGTGGTGAAGGGTCAAGGTCAAGTTTATCCTTCAAGGTCAAACGTCATATAGGTGGACATAGTGTTTCACAAACACATCTTGTTTTATTTTGTATTTTGTCCTGTTACATTAATTTTGTTTTGTTAGTTTAGTTGTTTTTTTGTGTGTTTTTTTAACATTACTGATAATTATTGTGACCTTTGCATTTGATTGATAATGTCTGATCTTGATCAGTTTAGAAATAATGACCTTGAGTTAATGAGCAGTGTTCTGGGACTTTTCTGGGATCATTACTTTATGAGGCGAGCTCTGGGAAAACTGGGCTTAATGCATGTGTGTAAAGAGTCTTCCAAGATTAGCCTGTGAAGTTGCAAAGGCAAATCAGGAATGACACTCTCTGCTTTTTTGGATTTTGTTTGTGTACATGAAGTTCCTTTTAAATGAAAATGTGGTCTAGCCAAAAAGTGTCGTCCCTAATTAAGCCTGTGCTTACTTCACTGGCTTATCAGGTAGGATACTTTACGCATATGCATTAACCCCAATTTTCCCAGAGCTCGGCTAAGAAAGTAATAATACACATAAAAACAATTACAGTTATACTGTGAAACATGCCTCTGGCTTGCCGATAAACTTTTGATATTTTGATTTCCCTAGTAAGATTTACTGATACTAACAAATAGTGAATGGTGTAACTTGCTGCTAATGTCCTGCATTTGAAATCTTGTCATGCTCCGTAATTAGTGTTGAGCGTATAACTGGTCTATGTCCTTAACATTTCTGAGTCAGATACAAGGGTTTTGTGCCTTGCCCTCAATATTTGTAAAGTAAACAGAAACATCAGAGAACACATTTTTAAAACAATCCACAATCTGTGTAATTTAATACGGTACAGTCAACAGGTTCCCAATTGCCTTGACTTTCAATGTATTTAAGTAGTCAGAAGGATGTGGTATTGAATAAAGAGTACCAGTAGTTAAATTATAATATATTCAAGGACAAATTGTTACACAAATATACAAACATGTTACTTATATGCTTTTGTACTGGTCTTTGTTTAATTGTTCATGTGTATTTTGCGAATAAATCCTTTAAGTTAGTTGTTTTTGTCCTTAAGCAAGAAATGCTTTGAACAACTTGTATTGTTCATATTTAAACATTATTGTTCACATTCCACCGTTGCTATTCATACTCAACCGGTATTGTTCACATTCCACCATTGCTATTCATATTCACCCGGTATTGTTCACATTCCACCGTTGCTATTCATATTCAACCAGTATTGTTCACATTCCACTGTTGCTACATGTATTCATATTCAACCGGTATTGTTCCCATTCCACCATTGCTATTCATATTCAACCGGTATTGTTTACATTCCACCGTTGCTATTCATATTCAACCGGTATTGTTCACTTTCCATGTTTCTGTTCATAATTCAACCAGTATTGTTTATTTTCAACCGATACTGTTCATATTCAACCATTATTGTTTACAGTCAACTTTCACTGTTCATATACAACCAGTTTTGTGTACATTTATATTCAAATTATATTGTTCACATTCACATATGACTGGTATTGTTTTTTTATTCCCGTGGTTTTGTTCACTTTGGCATGTGACCAGTATTGGTAATTCAACCTGTATTGTTCACATTTGGCTGTTATTGCTTACATTCAACCAGTACCATTCTTGTTCAACCAGTATTGTTCACATTTAACCACTATAGTTAAAAATTAACATTTGACTGGTATTGTTGTCATTCACATTTAACCAGTATTGTTCACATTTACATTCAACCAGTATTGTTCACATTTACATTCAACCAGTATTGTTGTCATACACATTTAACCAGTATTGTTCACATTTACATTCAACCAGTATTGTTCACATTAACATTCAACCAGTTTTGTTCAAATTTACATTTTACCAGTATTGTTCAAATTTACATTCAACCAGTATTGTTCACATTTACATTCAACCAGTATTGTTCAAATTTACATTTAACCAGTATTGTCCACATTTACATTCAACCAGTATTGTTCAAATTTACATTCAACCAGTATTGTTCACATTAACATTCAACCAGTATTGTTCAAATTTACATTCAACCAGTATTGTTCACATTTACATTCAACCAGTATTGCTCAAATTTACCTTTAACCAGTATTGTCCACATTTACATTCAACCAGTATTGTTCAAATTTAAATTCAACCAGTATTGTTCACATTTACATTCAACCAGTATTGTTCAAATTTACATTCAACCAGTATTGATCACATTTACATTCAACCAGTACTGTTCAAATTTACATTCAACCAGTATTGTTCAAATTGCACGGGTATTGTGGTATCAACACCATTTTACAAATGAACCATGTGACACACATGGGAGAAAATATGCTTGGCAAAAAAGATAAAATATTTAGTATAAATCCAAACTAAAAATGGTTTCACAAACATTTATGTTAAAAACTTTTTTTTATAAAATATTGCAGGGAGAAGCAAAGGNTCTGGCTTGCCGATAAACTTTTGATATTTTGATTTCCCTAGTTAGATTTACTGATACTAACAAATAGTGAATGGTGTAACTTGCTGCTAATGTCCTGCATTTGAAATCTTGTCATGCTCCGTAATTAGTGTTGAGCGTATAACTGGTCTATGTCCTTAACATTTCTGAGTCAGATACAAGGGTTTTGTGCCTTGCCCTCAATATTTGTAAAGTAAACAGAAACATCAACGAACACATTTTTTAAACAATCCACAATCTGTGTAATTTAATACCGTACAGTCAACAGGTTCCCAATTGCCTTGACTTTCAATCTATTAAAGTAGTCAGAAGGATGTGGTATTGAATAAAGAGTACCTACCAGTAGTTAAATTATAATATATTCAAGGACAAATTGTTACACAAATATACAAATATGTTCCTTATATGATTTTTTACTGGTCTTTGTTTAATTGTACATGTGTATTTTGCGAATAAATCATTTGCGAACTTATCAACCAAAGATAAACACTACTTAAATTGTTCGTCTAAAATTTAGTTCTGTTTATTGATGGTTAATTTATAATCAATTTATGACCCTATGGCCGTACATGTTTTAGGAGTGTTATGTGACTTTTTCAAACCGCAATTTTGTTTGCCAAAATAAGCCAGTAGTATTTGTTCTCTTCTTATACATGTGAAATATATTAACTATTTGGGAAGAGATGTTTAACCTTTCATTGAAATGTAGAAATACAGGTACTAGAAACTTGAGCAGTTTAATGGTTTGTCCAATACAACTGCTGGGCTATTCTGTTTCATTGAGAATTATTATCTTATTTTGTGTGTAGGTAATAAGCCGTAAATGATTAAGTTAGAACAGAGTTGATACGCTTGTGTGACCATATAAACATATGATTGCAATTTTTATTGTGTCTGATAGGGTTTATTTGATAATATCAGAATTGTAACATTTTTTGAGAAGCATATTTACATGTAGCAAAATGTGTTAATAATTAATTTTATTTGGTAAATTTATTCAGGCAAGGTCACAGTTTTATTAATTGATTGTTTGTTTGTTGGTTTATTTATTCATGTATATTTTTATGCCAGCGACATCTACTGATACAGAGAGGCATATGGCGATTGGTCTGTCCATTATTCCGTCTGTCTGTACGCCTGTTTGAAGTTACCCCTAGAAGACACGTTTCTTATAACATCAATACAAAGCTTTGATACTTTCGTGGATGTTATATTTGAGAACGCTCAATGTGTCTTGTATTGATTGCGATACAACATCGTCTATTAAATTGTCTCATGACCTTTTAAAAGTGTAGATTAAACATAATTGAAGTACCGGTAAAAAAAAAGATTCAGTTCAGAATATGTAGGCAAAATAAAATAACACATATTTTATGTAATTACCAGAAATGAATGCCTGTAAATAATGTTATCTATTTTGTAGTGCCTTATCCGTACACATATTTGAAACACTAGGACATTGTAGGACAACTTGAGCACACCCACTTAACGAGTCATGGCCATACATACTATTAGATGCATTTAACTCCGTTCTTATCAAATAAATGTAAAGTCTTTATGTAAGACCTTCATTATTTTAGTTTAAACCACTCTAGTATTATAACCTATAAACATAACCAGTGAAATCATGCTGCTGAATATAACATAAAGTTGTGCGTTTATTTGTTGCACCAAGTTAATTATTTATGTTGAAACAAATAGTCAAAACTACAAACAAAAAAAATTATTTGAATGAGGACCATAAATGTTGTTTTAATTACCCGAACATGATGATCATTAATGGCTTACAAATTTATGTTAATTACCATCAACACATACCAGTATATTTTGACATGTTATTTGTTTGTGTAAGACAATTATGCGAAAGTAAGTGATTAATTTATGTCCCTATTTGTTTTGACGAAGCATATGATGTATGCAATTTGTATTCATGTTGATAAAAATCTCTGGTTTGTTAAGGTCACAAAAAATGATAGCATGTACTTGTAACCAGGTTCAATGCAAGGGAGGTAATGTGTAATAAATTTTATGAAAAGCTTTACAGAGTATTGCCCCTTTAGTTAAAAATGGTATGCAATATAATAAATAAATTATAATCATCTGCATTATTTGATTGCAGAGATAAAAGATGAGGACCAGTAGTTAAAATATAATATATTCAATTTAATGAAAAGATGTTACAATATATAAATATGTAACCTATTTGCCGGCCAACTGATTATTGATTTATTTTGTGTCGTTTGTCTGTTTTTTTTCCTCAAGCAAGACATGCTTCGAACAACCAGTATTTTTCATGTTCAATCGCTATTGTTCACATTGTTCACATTGAACAGTAACTTCTCCTATTCAACTAATATTTTTCACATTCATATTGAAAAGGTACTCTTTACATTTATGTGAAAGTTAGTGATTAATTTATGTCCCTATTTGTTGGTGAAGCATATTATGTCTGTAATGGTAATTTTTTTTATGAATATTCAACTAAGTGATCCAGTTAGGGTTTGAAAAGGGCAGGGTACTCTTTTTGTCTTTTTGTGTCTCTTTTTACATGTATATATATATATTTAATACTTCATGTATTTTCATTTTAAATGTTGGGGTCTGTTTGGGCATGGTGGTGCATTGGGTTGCTGCGACCTACTCATAACACCGAAATAAAGCTTTGTTAAATCTGTATTTTTCACATTTACACTATAAGTTTTGTTCACATTTATCCAGTATTGTTCACATTCGCATTACATCAGTATTGTTCTTATTCAACCTGTATTGTTCACATGTGACCAGTATTGTTTGCTTTTGTATTTTCCAGTTTTGTTCACATTAAACTAATACTGTTTGCATTCTTTTTCAACCAGTATTGTTCGCATTCACATTTGACTAGTAATGATCACATCCAATCGTTATTGCTCAGATTCTTATTTTATCAGCATTGTTCACATCGAAACGGTATTGTGCACATTCCACCAGTTTTGTTCCCATTTCAGAGGAGAAGCTGCCTAGCAACCCAGATACGTCTCCGGGCGTGGTCGTCATGACGTACCCTCGCTACTGTCGCTACCGCTGCATGGTTAAACGGCTGGAGAACTGTGAGGACAAATGGATGAGACACGTATTGGTCTGCGCTGTTGGCGGGTTTGCTGCAGCCAATGAAAACAATCGCGTCTATTTCTGCCGGGACACGTTTGAGCATGGTGATTTAGATGACTTTGAACTGCGCTGTGATCACTTAGGTATGCTTGATTTATTTGCATTGATTTATTTCATAACTGATGCTTTTTGTGGCATTAGGTATGGCACTTTTCTTTCTGTACATACATATGACCCAAAGGTTGTGTTTTAAACTCCTCTTAAACTTTTGTGTGGATCGCGCTCAAACTTTCACAGTTAAATGACTTTAATGTGAAGTTGATCGTTAAGAAAGGAATAGGGCTGCAATGAGTTTTTGCAAAATTTTGTCTCTTTTTGTGTTTTCCACTACATAATATATAGTCGACCAAAGGTTGTGTTATCAACTCATATTTACCTAATGGGTGGATCTGCTCAAACTTTTACAGTTGAATAACCTTAATGTGTATATGATCAAAAAAAAGGAATTTTGATAGTGACGATTTTTAGCTGAATTATGGCCCTTTGTCTGTCTTTCCACTAAAGAATATATAGTAAAAAAAAATTGTGTTTTCTATGCTACTCCTCATTAAGTACAAGGTGGATCTCACTCATAACGTATTGTGTTTTCTATGCTACTCCTCATTAAGTACAAGGTGGATCTCACTCATAACGTATTGTGTTTTCTATGCTACTCCTCATTAAGTACAAGGTGGATCTCACTCATAACGTATTGTGTTTTCTATGCTACTCCTCATTAAGTACAAGGTGGATCTCACTCATAACGTATTGTGTTTTCTATGCTACTCCTCATTAAGTACAAGGTGGATCTCACTCATAACGTATTGTGTTTTCTATGCTACTCCTCATTAAGTACAAGGTGGATCTCACTCATAACGTATTGTGTTTTCTATGCTACTCCTCATTAAGTACAAGGTGGATCTCACTCATAACGTATTGTGTTTTCTATGCTACTCCTCATTAAGTACAAGGTGGATCTCACTCATAACGTATTGTGTTTTCTATGCTACTCCTCATTAAGTACAAGGTGGATCTCACTCATAACGTATTGTGTTTTCTATGCTACTCCTCATTAAGTACAAGGTGGATCTCACTCATAACGTATTGTGTTTTCTATGCTACTCCTCATTAAGTACAAGGTGGATCTCACTCATAACGTATTGTGTTTTCTATGCTACTCCTCATTAAGTACAAGGTGGATCTCACTCATAACGTATTGTGTTTTCTATGCTACTCCTCATTAAGTACAAGGTGGATCTCACTCATAACGTATTGTGTTTTCTATGCTACTCCTCATTAAGTACAAGGTGGATCTCACTCATAACGTATTGTGTTTTCTATGCTACTCCTCATTAAGTACAAGGTGGATCTCACTCATAACGTATTGTGTTTTCTATGCTACTCCTCATTAAGTACAAGGTGGATCTCACTCATAACGTATTGTGTTTTCTATGCTACTCCTCATTAAGTACAAGGTGGATCTCACTCATAACGTATTGTGTTTTCTATGCTACTCCTCATTAAGTACAAGGTGGATCTCACTCATAACGTATTGTGTTTTCTATGCTACTCCTCATTAAGTACAAGGTGGATCTCACTCATAACGTATTGTGTTTTCTATGCTACTCCTCATTAAGTACAAGGTGGATCTCACTCATAACGTATTGTGTTTTCTATGCTACTCCTCATTAAGTACAAGGTGGATCTCACTCATAACGTATTGTGTTTTCTATGCTACTCCTCATTAAGTACAAGGTGGATCTCACTCATAACGTATTGTGTTTTCTATGCTACTCCTCATTAAGTACAAGGTGGATCTCACTCATAACGTATTGTGTTTTCTATGCTACTCCTCATTAAGTACAAGGTGGATCTCACTCATAACGTATTGTGTTTTCTATGCTACTCCTCATTAAGTACAAGGTGGATCTCACTCATAACGTATTGTGTTTTCTATGCTACTCCTCATTAAGTACAAGGTGGATCTCACTCATAACGTATTGTGTTTTCTATGCTACTCCTCATTAAGTACAAGGTGGATCTCACTCATAACGTATTGTGTTTTCTATGCTACTCCTCATTAAGTACAAGGTGGATCTCACTCATAACGTATTGTGTTTTCTATGCTACTCCTCATTAAGTACAAGGTGGATCTCACTCATAATGTATTGTGTTTTCTATGCTTCTCCTCATTAAGTACAAGGTAGATCTCACTCATAACGTATTGTGACTGTGACCACTTTTGGCTGAATTATGGCAGTTTTTTTATTTCTACTGTAGTGTGGCCAAACATGTGTTGTTGGGGGATCAGTGTCTTTGACACATTTAACCCTTTGCATGCTGGGAAATCTGTCGTCTGCTAAAATGTCGTCTGCTGAATTTCTAAAATTAGCATTTTCTTCGATTTTTTTAAAAGAATACTATCAGAATAGCAAACAGTTTGGATCCTGATGAGACGCCACGTTCTGTGGCGTCTCATCTGGATCCAAACTGTTTGCAAAGGCCTTCAACATTCGGTTCCAGCACTGAAAGAGTTAAAGTTGCTATGGTTTTTATACTGCCAAACCACTGATATTTATTGCCAGGAAGTTATGTTGTCAGATTAGGGATATTTAATAAGGCTTATCAGGGACAACTGTTTCCGCTTTATATTAATTTTCGTTTAAAGTAAGTCTCTTCTTTGCGTAAATCCAGATTAGGAAGAAAGTATTGTCCCTGTTTAGCCTGTGCGGGGTGTACAGGCGTATGTGGAATGACACTTTACTTACATGTTATTAACAGTTTTCCTTTTTCAGCCCCTAACTTTAAGGGTCGCCCAAAGAAGCGTAGGGGATCAGTGAAACTTGATCCTGCGAACGATTCGTCAGAGGAAAATAGTTGTTCTTCTAGCTTCTCTAATCAGAACGATGCCAACAACAAAGTCAGGGTAACAATCATTTGTGATAGTTCGCAACAAATATGCAAAGCTCCTTGGCTAGTTGTTAATTTTTATGCCCCCGTTAGGGTGGCATATAGTGATCGCACTGTCCGTCTGCTGTCCGTCCGTCTGAAATTCCGTAACACTTTGTGTTTAGGTTTTGCGTTTAGGTTTGAAAAATGTGGAAAAAGGGGGCATATGTCATCCTATGGTGACAAGCCATGTTTGTCCCAAGATTCTAAACTTTTGAGAAATAAATCTCTAATAAAAACATGTTTATAGTAATTTATTTTTCTCATTTTCTTCTTTTATTTTAAGCATGAATAAAAAACATCAAGGATATAATCACAATAACAATTTAATGAATCTGCCTGCTATATTTCTATTTGTGGAAATTATTCCAAGTTTATATCACAAAATGATATTTTGACCATACCAGCATGAAGGTCGTACAGGCTGTCAGGTTGGCCCAGTGGTTGGTACACACGCTTCACACCTAGACTCATTCTCTTTTCCCCGAAGAATGTGAGTTTTGTTTGTGGTCACCATTCCAGACAAGTGGGGTTTCCTCCGGTTACTCCGGCTATTTTCACAGCACAGGACCACACCAAAATTAAATATTACTTTCAGTTTAAAAGCAAATAGCTGGAAATTAAAGCTTAAATTCAAAATTCCACCAACTCGTGAGTCGGATATTAAATTAGGTAGGAGTGCTGGGACAAACTCCTGGTCTTCTTATAATGCTGCCTCACACTCGGAAGGACCTTATAAACCTCAAAATTTACACACAAAGGTCGTAGATTATGCGAAAATTCATCCTGGAAGCAATTTTTTTTCTTGTGCTGATTTAAGACTTGTTTTTCTTTTTTTAGCGCAGAAATTCTATAGACTTAACCCTGAATGGGCTAGAGTTTAGAAACCCCATCAATCTCTGTTTAGACTGGTTCCCGCGCGACCCCGCTGCGCAATGGTTTCCGTATCGACCAGGGGAAGGTAAGCAAGGATGAACAGACGTTCCTGATGGACCTGCACCAGTTCATGAGGAGACGCAACACTCCGATTGGTCGGATTCCCAGCCTCGGGTTTAAACAGAGTACGTAAAGCAAGCACTTTAAAATTAGCCTGGTTCTGGAAAAGCAATTGGCACATGCTAATTAGGGAAACACTTTCCCCTTAAACTGGATATTCACTTAAAAGAGACTTCCTATAAACAAAAAATACAATAATAGTGGAAAGTGTTGTCCCAGATAAGCCTGTGCGGACTGCACAGGCTAATCTGGAAAGAAACTTTACGCACATGCATTTAACCCCGTTTTACAAGAGCGAAGCTTAAATGTTTATGTATTTGAACATTTGTGCTGTTGTTTCTATGTACTGACTGTATGGGTATTGTTTGCGGTATTTGTTACATATATTTTGATACATGTCAATGACTATTGTCACAAAATCATGTGACAGTAGATTATTTACTGTGCATTCAAGAGGTCTTTATGTTCAACACATACCAGAAGTACAAAACTGGTTTATTAAAGCAATTTTCAGTAATTGAGTTAATCTCTCGAAAAAGTGAGCTTATTGCATGTGGTTAAAGTGTCATGCAGTCAGCACAGGCTAATCTGGGACGATACTTTAAGCACATGCATTACGACTGGTTTTCCCAGATGTTTATAAGTTCTTCATAAGGATGTGTACCCTTAACCCTTTGCATGCTGGGAAATTTGTCGTCTGCTTAAATGTGGTCTGCTAAATTTCTAAAATCAACATTTTCTTCACTTTTTTTCAAAGACCACTATTAGAATAGCAAACAGTTTGGATCCTGATGAGACGCCACGTTCTGTGGCGTCTCATCTGGATCCAAACTGTTTGCAAAGGCCTTCAAAATCTGGTTCCAGCGCTCAAAGGGTTAAGTTCTTGACATTTACATGACCCTAGTGTTTATTTCATGATTGTGTTATGTTTTAGTTGACCTGTTCCACTTTTACTCTTTGGCCATGGACATTGGGGGCTATGAACAGGTAAGGTTGCCCATCACCAACTAAATAGGTTACACGTCACCCAACTTTGAAAAGTTCAAATGAAGTACCTTATTATAAGTAGGCATTTAACTTACATGTTTAAATGCCTTTTGGGTGCAATTATTATTCATAATAATATCATTATTTACTTGTTGTAAAATACATATAATATTTCATTTGAAATAATTGATAGTAATCGTCCTTTATATGATAATCATAATTACATGCCCTAATCCAGGCATGTATGTTTATCAAACACAGATTCTTGTTTCAAAATTTAATTTGAGAGAAATAATGCAATTTGTCAAATGTTCTTTGGAAACTTTATTTGCATGCATAAAAATGACAAATTATTTCAGATTTCTAACAAACGTATGTGGAAACATTTGTATGACAAATTGGGCGGAAATTCCGGTTTTACAAGCGCAGCTACATGTACCAGGCGACATTATGAAAAGTAGGTCAAGCTGGAAGCCATGTTTCTTGAGGGGCACAGTTTCAGACACAATCACATGCTTGCTAAAAGAGCTTTTGTGTTCAATGTTTTCTTGTCAGTTTTAAGCTTGACCTTTTGAAGAAAAGACTAGCTATTCTACTTGCCCTGATGTCGGTTAAGATAAAAAAGCACCCGAAAAAGTAACAAGAACAAGAACAGTCGAGCGCGCTGTCCTCAAACAGCTGTTGTTTTAATTGGTTCCATTTATATGTATTTGGTAAGGGGGACTGATTATTAAATACTTGATATATCGGTAGCATTTAATTAAATGCTACTATAAAAATTATCACTATCTTCAAATTGTATAATATGACATGCCAAATAATAAAAGTGTTTTCCTTCATGTAGTTCATACACCTGATTGATGCACAATTTTAGCAAGCATGGATTGTGTTTGGAGCTTGATTTATTGTTGTGACCATGTTGTTTTATTGGTTTTGTGTTGTGACCCTTTGTAGATCACGGCTAGGCGACAGTGGAAGTATATTTATGATGCGTTAGGTGGTAATGTAGGCAGTACCAGCGCCGCTACGTACACCAGACGACATTACGAGAAGTAGGTCATACGTTAGCGAGCACGATTTTGCACGCATGGGGACTGAATATATATTTATGAGTCTTGCTCTGGGAAAATGGGTGTTAATGCATGTGCGTAAAGTGTCGTCCCAGATTTACCTGTGCAGTCTGCACAGGCTAATTAGGGTTTCTGCCTAGACTGGATTTATGCTAAGAAGAGACTTTCTTTTTAAAAAAAGCTACAATAAAAAAGGAAAGAGTCGTCCCTGATTAGCCTGTGCAGACTGCACAGGCTTATCTTGGATGACACTTAACACACATGTATTAAACCAGTTTTCTCAGAACCAGGATCAATTATGCTTGCCTTTTTGATAGCATGTTTTGCAGTTGCTGTGGCTACTTAAATGTTCAGATGTTTCGGCCTGTAGCTATTCATAGCCAATCTTGGTGTTGATGTGAATTCTCAGTTTTGATAAATGTTGAAGTTAAATCTGAGACATAAATTAGAGTTTAGGCCAGAATTTTGTAATAACTGCAAATTGTTAGTGATTTAATATGCAGGATAATTTGATGGCATGAGATTATATGTGTCGTGTTCTGAGAAAACTGGGCAAAATGCTTGTGCCTAAATTGTCATCCCAGATTAGCCTGTGCAGTCCGCACAGGCTAATCAGGGACGACAATTTCCGCTTTTATGGAATTTTTCGTTTAAATGATGTCTCTTCTTAGCAAAAATCCAGTTTAGGCAGAAAGTGTTGTCCCAGATTAGCCTGTGCGGACTGCACAGGCTAATCTGGAAATGACACTTTACGCACAAGCATTTTGCCCAGTTTTCTCAGAACACGCCACATATTTGGCATTTTGTATGATTGTATGGATCTGCATGCAATGTGCTTTCATAACATAATACAATTCATTGGAATGGAAATTACATGAACTGTCTTGCAAAGGTGAATTTAAGTATACAGGGTGCAGGTTCAACAGGGTTTTCAGTGGTTTACACACGGGCTGAACAGAATGTAAGCACACCGTCAGGAACTTTATTGTTGCAAATATCCGAAGTTATTGAAATACATTTGCACATATCTTTAGTGCATAAAAGACAGTTTTTCTTGCAGTTTGTGCTGATATCTTTAGATTTAAGAATAAATCCTTGAATCCGAAATCAGAGCCACAATTTCATGTTGCATGAAGCATAACCGTGCACATGAATGCTGTAGACATCAACTTTTTGGCCAAGAACACATGCTAAATAAATAAAGTAATTCTGATGTATTTCACATTGTCATAAGCAGTATAAAAAACTGTCTTTTATGCACTAGTTGAAATTCTTAAGAAAAAATGTTTTACAGAGTTATTTGAAAAAAAGCACCACTTACAGGTGTCTTTACATCAATTAACCTTCAATTATGAACCCCACAAAGTCATGTGCTCCTGCAACCTGGTATAATGGTGTGAAAATAGAAAGGAGGCCTGTTAAAATATTTCCATACATTTTTTAGTAGCCCATGTCAAAATGCAATACACTATTTTCATACATTAATTTTGACCATATTCCTCATACCTTATTAGTCAATCATAGAACAAATTAGACATTGCAAATTCACATTGATTACACATTAAATGCTTTTCTCTAAAAACAAACTTGTTTCACAACATCTTCATGTAAATAATTAATTTTTGCCTCCACAATTCAAGGGTTGTTCAGCATTTGAGCTGCATCATATGAAAATGGGTCTTATGCCATCTGCGGCTAGGGTAGCTCCAGCCCGACCTCCACTGTCTGCTATTAAGCCCATGAAACCTTGCGTGACTTTATAGCGGACAAGGTAGCACCTGACAAGACTTTGCTGGCCGCGTATGACATAAGCCCCATTTTGGCATGATGTGGGTCATTTATTTCACTATTGAATTTTTCCATCTTCACAGAATGTCACAGTTCTTAGTGCCTTGCTTTTAGATGTTATTATGTATACATTGGATGCCTGTGCATGTTACAGTTTGTATGTTTGTTGGACTATATCTGGATGGATATAAGCATGTCATATAGTTGGTGAGCTGTGAAATGATTCAATTAGTCATAATCTGTTTTGCCTGCAGGACCATATTTACTAAACCACTCTGAATTTATTCTTAAAAATGTGTTATTTTATTTCAATTTAAATATGAAATCTTAGTTTGTTTCCACCAAAACTAATTGTAGCATTCCTTTCTGAAAGTATTCAATCTTATGACTTTATTTTTTCCCAAACAATGCTATAATATGTTAATATCAATAGATAACTCTTGGTGTAAATGCTGGTTAACGAATGTAAAACCCTTAATATTTAGATATGGTTTTGGGTTTGTTTGAATCTCTCAGGATGTCGGCAACGTAGATTTATTTGTATACAATATTCGTCAGCGTATAATTGATTGCGTCACCCTGAATTGGCATAATTACATTAGAAAAGCATCTAGATGTAACCATTATAAGAACTATAAGTCTTTCTACTTAACACCAAAAGGTATTTGCAGTTTGAAATTTCTCTAAAATATAAGACAACCTTTGCCAAGTTTAGGTTCTCCAACCACAAATTAAATAGTGAAGTTGTTAGGCAGTTAAATGTTGCATATAATTTGAGGATATGTTGTTGGTTTTTTAAGAAAATAATATATATTTATTATTGATTGTGAAAATCATGCCTTTTTTCAATGTAGTAAATATGACGTTGTCCATGGAGAATTTCTATATCACTGGTATATGGGTGGAAATACTGAACATGACTTTAGAAATCTTATGAGCACAACAGGTAATGATGCAATATTGAAATTATGTACATATGTGTATCATCTTGTGAATACAATTTAATATATTGATATATTTTATATGTAAGATAATGTGTTCGCAACTACAAAAATATGTTATGTTTTGTGTAAAATACTGTGTATTTTGGGCCAAAGGCCTTTATTTACTCAATAAACTGAGTTGAGTTAGTCGAAAGGACAGTTTTGCAAATGAAAAAACTTTTCCTTTAAAAGATCATTTTGAAGTATCTTAATCTGTTTGTATGATGAGTGTTGTTTTGAGAGTATAATGTTTTTAGTTTTAGTCTTTTTTTTTACTAAGGTCAAGAGATTGTATATACAGTTGGCAAATAAATGAAAAAGACTGTCGAAAGAGTACATTTGCAAGGGAAAAGTTCTATCCAAACCATGTATAAATGAGCCTTGCTCTGGTTAAAGATCGCCGTGGCGTAGTGGATATGGTGTCCGCCAAGCGATCGGGAGATCATGGGTTCGAACCCCACTGGGAGCGTTCCTTTCATCTCCCCCAAAGACACCAAGTACTGGTTCTAGTCCCAGGAAACGGACTCGAGAACGTTTATATAAGCCTACGGCTTTCGATGCAATCGAGCTAAAATAAAAAGGTTTAAACTAAAGGGGGCCTAATGCCTGTGCGTAAAGTTATCATTTGAACTGCATTTTCGATGAGAAGAGACTTCCTTAAATGTAAAATTTCATAAAAGCGGAATGTTTCAACCTTGGATAGCCTGTGCTAACAGCACATGTTAGTTAATCTGGAACGACACTTTACGCTCATGCATTAAGCCTGGTTTTCCCAGAGCACGGCTCAAATACTTGTTATAGAATTCTCACAACCTCAGACTGTGAGTGTCCCTGTAGTGACTATGGACTGTGCTGTTAACCGTACATCGCCCGTGTTCTTCAGACTCCTGTTGCCGTATGAGCGTTACCGAAATGGAGCAGACGTCCGGGAAAGACACCCGGACAAGAAGAAGAAACCCCGTATGGAGCCTGTGCTGAGTGCATCAGAGAAATTAAATCTTCCTGCTCCAGACCAGAAAGTGGCTGCAAATGACAGGGTCAATCAGGCTTTCTATCCTACCCAAATTATCACTGAACGAGCAAGCCAGATCGCTTATCAGGTGTTTATACTAACTTGCAATTTTGATTTGTTTTGTAAGGATTTCAGGTTAAGTTTATTATTATTTAAGTTTTGTAAGGTTTAATGTTTTTGTTAAGTTAAGGATATCCCTGTTCTGTCTGTAAATAAACGATTAATTTTTGCTCTGATAGGCGTACATTTAACGGTGAGGGTGTTATTCTATGGGAATGTGTTTTAACCCTTTCTTGCTCAGAAGCGAAGTGAAAATAGCTACATTCAACCAGCACAAAACCAAAACAGCATGCAAGTAACTCGCAGTCTGTTCAGCTTTTGTGCTGTTTGCTGCTTTACAGTATCTTAAGGCTTGCAATGAAGCCTGTACAACTTGAATCTAGTAAGAGAGATCTTAAATTAAATGATTTTCTAAGAAACTAGAAACTCGTAAAAGTGTGTACCGGTATCTGAGTGGTAAAGGGTTAACCCTTTGCATGCTGGGAAATTTGTCGTCTGCTAAAATGTCGTCTGCTGAATTTCTAAAATTAGCATTTTCTTCGATTTTTTTTCAAAGAATACTATCAGAATAGCAAACAGTTTGGATCCTGATGAGACGCCACGTTCTGTGGCGTCTCATCAGGATCCAAACTGTTTGCAAAGACCTTTAAAATCCGGTTCCAGCGCTCAAAGGGTTAATATTGTGTTGTGTCCAATTTCAGTCCCAGAATGGCTCCACTGCTGCCACCACCACGATGCAGCTCCCCACAGACCCCCCTAGGGAGCTCCCTAGCCCTGACAAGGCTCTCATCATCAAACAGGAAATAGAGAAAATGAAAATGAGAAAGGTAAACAACCACCCGAAGCGTTCTTCATTTGTTTATGTTCGGTTTGTTAATCTGTAAATTATGTTTTCAATTTATGCTTAAAATCTCAGAATTGTTTATAGGTTTTTGAATTTTTGTATTTTCTAATTTGTAATTGAGCATTTGTCATTTGTAATTATATTCTTATAAAAAAAAATGTTTGAAGATTAATTTATTCCATTTTTTTTATTTTTTTTTACAAACCTGTAGAGTGAATCCAATTTTTTTTTAGGCTCAAATATATTATTTCCAGTCATTAGTGTTAATACCGTTACATCGTTTGTTTGTTTGTTGGATTGTAAATTAATCTATGAATTAAAATCAATTAGGTAGTCCTCGTTTCCATATTGATCCATTTGCTAATGTGCGATGGTCTCTAACAATCATAATGCATTTCTCTAAAGGTAAAAGTAAGCAAATCAAGTTTATGTCCTACTTTTCTGATTCATTTAGGATGCTAGGAAACTGTCTTCAAATGTGGACAAAAATTCTGAGCCTGTCAGCAAAACGCACGAAAATACTGCGTCTAAATCGGTTGTCACAGAGACAGCTAGTGTTGCTAAAGAAACTGAAACTAAGTCCGCCAACGTTTATCACAGTGTGCCAAGCTCCCTTGTAGAAATACACAAAAAAGAGCAGGTATTCTTCTATGTTGCTACGGGAGTGTTTTCTTTCACGCACATTAATTGTACCACGGTCACCGTGTTGCTTTCGCATATTCATTCTCTGCAATTAACACAGCGTCTCATGGCCCTTGTAAACCAGTGATGTTTAGTCATTGTTCACCTGTATCTCATTACATTAAGTTTAAGGCAATTTTCAAAGATTTTCAGGACTAGCCAATAGCTCAATTAAAACTTGAGAATATTTCTGACCGTGTGTTTTCTGTAGATGTTATCTGCTTTTGGATTTCATTTAAGCACCAAAACAATTTAAAATGATCTCTGTTAACCCTTTCCAACTCAGAAGCAATGTTTAAATGGCTAATGCAAGCAGCATAAAACCAGAACAGCCTGCGAGTTACTCGCAGTTTGTTCAGATTTATGCTTTTTGCTGCTCATCAGTATTTTATCGTTGAAAATGAAGGCTTTAAAACTTGATTCTAGTACGAAAGGTCTTAAATTTAATTTGAATTTATCAGGGACGACAATCACATCAAAACACATATCTGAGAGGTAAAGGGTTCAAAGCTGTCCTGTAAAAAAGTGATATCTTCATCAGTATGTTATTGACCCTTCGCTAATGAACTTCTGTATGGCTCGTCTTGAATAAATGCAACATGACGATAGTTTCAATGCCAAATTGTCTACTTAAATAGGAGCTGACATTTTATCAGTGGAACTTAAAAGCAATATTTTTTCTCAAAAACAATATTTTCTAGTATTTGAAATTGGCATAAATGTATATGATCCTCTTTCTGAGAAAATTGGGCTTAACAGAGGTGTCAATTTTCAGGATTATTCCTGAATTCAGGATTTAATCCCTCAAGGAACACTTTTGATATTGATATAAATCAGAGGATTTTGTTCTGGTTATTTTAAGCTTCTTGTCACAAAATGTCATCTTAAACACAAATTATTGAACTTTGTCATATTGTTTACAAAATTAACATAATTTAATGAATTATTAAAACTCTTTTGGCTCTGGCCCCCAAATTTTAGGCTTATTTTCAGGATTTTAGATTTCGGCCAATTGACACCCCTACTTAATGCATGTGTGTAAAATGTCGTCTCAATTATCCTGTGCCGCTGCACAGGCTATAATCAGGGACAACACTTACCGCCTACACTGGATTTTTGTTTAGAAGAGACCCCTTTGAAGTGTCGTCCCTGATTAGCCTGTGCGGATTGCACAGGCAAATTTGTGAAAACAATTTATGCACATGCATGAAGCCCAGTTTTCCCAGAATGAGGCTCAGATAAATCATTAATGTGCAGTTCAAAAGGGAGTAGGGATAGATCTCACTTCTTTTAATGCTACTCTTAGTTTCAATATTTTTTGTCATCAACTCGATCATCATAGCTTTCATTTCACATCTATAAACTTGTATTTGTTATATGCTTTGCTTTCTGCTGCATAACCATCCAAAAACAACTCCATTTTCAGCTGTTTGTTTTCTGTGCTGTTTTTCTTTGCTTCCACCTCCAGCATTGGTCGAGGGTTCTTTGCTTCCACCTTTAGCATTGGCAGAGGGTCCTTTGCTTCCAGTTTGATAAAACCTAATGTACAGATTCCGTATAATGTTAACATGCACATCATTTTTAGGTGGATTAGTCCAATGATTTTGTTTTCATATAGTTATTGCCCTTTTATTATTAATGTGTCATTCGCTAAAGGATTATTTGGTATTGATCAGAATTTTATGAAACTTTATATGCACTTTCCTTTCATGGTGGACATGCACATTTTGTCATGTTATTGCACTCTATTTGATTTTCATGGAATTATTTTCATTTTAATAATAATTCCTTTCCGTTATAGATCCCTGACTTTAATCATATCAAATTTAATGAAACTTCATATGCAGCATCCCTTTCTGTAGACATGTGTACACCTCAAATTATTTTGATCCAATAATTGTTCAGGGAGTTATTGCCTTTATCAATTATTTGACATTATATAATTAATTACACATTTCTGTTTCAGATCATAGGAACTAATGATCTGAATTTGATGAAACTCTATGCAGCATCCCAACAGGGTGACAAGCGCATACTGTCGGGTCATTCCGCTCAAGTGAGTTTTCAGGGAGTTATTGACCTTGAATGATTATTTATTTCCGAACATGATCTTGTACACAAATGATACGAATTGGATGAAATTTTATATGAAGCATCTATTAAAGGCCCAGTCTCACTATCACATTTTGCGATGCCGGTGGAGCCCCGGTGCTTGATCCGGGGTCTACCGGGATGAACCGGGGCTCCACCAGGGCTCCACCGAGGACATCCGGGATGAACCGGGGACAACCGGGGCTCCACCAGCAAACTATTAAAATACCTCCGGGATGAACCGGGGCTCCACAGGCTTGTTATGTCATCGAGGATCTGCCGGGACGCCACCGGCTTTCACCGGGGCTCCACCAGGACGCTACCGGCTACGACTGGGGCTCGACCGGAGCACTACCGGCTACGACCGGGACTAACCGGGGCGTCACCGGGATAAACCGTAGCTCTACCGGGGCTGACCGGGACTCTGCCGGGATGTAAACCAGGGCAGTACCGGGGCTGCACCGGGAATATATGTGACCGCGCTAAAAAAAAATAACCATCGATCATACCGGTAGTCGCCGATCTATCAAACCGGGATGAACCGGGGCTACACCGGCAATAGTGAGACTTGGGCTTAAGGGTGGAAAAGCTCACATTGTTTTATAGTTTGATTTTTCAGGGACTTTGTGACCTTTCATTATTAATAAAACATTTTTTAATGATGTTATACCTTTCCACACAAGATCTCAGGAAGCAATGACATTTTGATGACTGTTTATATGTGGTATTCCTATAGGGTGGACATGTGTATGTTGTAAGTTCATTCAGCACCAGGGATTGTTTAGGGACATTAAATAATAATTGTTTTCTTTTGTGAGATCTCCAACAATTCTTATGATCCAAATTTGTAATCCTATAATCATTATAGGCTAGATATGCATATATGAGATTCGTTATGGGAAAACTGGACTGAATGCATGTGCAAAAAGTGTCATCCCAGATTTGCATGTGCAATATGCACAGGCTTATTAGGGACAAACATTTCTGCATAAACTGGATTTTTGTTTAGAAGGGACTTCCTGTAAACAATAAAATTCCATAAAAGTGGAAAGTGTTCCAGATTCAATTAACCCAGTCTTTGAGACTTGGACAAAGTGCATCACCAGGGATCATCCACCAGTTTCACTGATATTTTATTTATTCTTTAAGTTTTGCTTTCTGGATACCAAAGCCACTGTCTGTAAAGTGAACTAGAGAGAAATAGCTTTCATTAATCATCAAGCATACGTTTAAGCTTAAATCTGTCGCACGTAATGTTAAATGAATATCTAGAAGTAATGATTTTTATACCCCCGTTTTTTCAAAACAGGATGTATTATAGTTTCACCCTTGGCCGGCGGTCGGGCGGGCGGCGGCTGCGTCCACTAGAAGTGTCCGCTCTCTAATTCAAATAGTTTTCATCCGATCTTGTGACAATTGGCACTCTTGTTTTTATTATTTGTTTATTATAAGGATATTATTGTAAAAAATATTAATTATGATTATTGGAATAACCATAATATCTGTTTCTTTTTCTTTTCTTTTAGTACTTTAAAAAAGATCAAAATTCGAATTAAAGCAAACTTTAAGACAAATAGTTGGAGATGATTATATTGGTATATTCTCCAGTGAACCTTAATACATTCTGCTCTACTTCAGAGTCGTAAGCCATTTGGAGGCCAGAAGACAGTGCGTGAACTGCTGCACCAGAATGGCCAGGAAGCCAAAGAAACAAATAGTGCCATAAAGACAGAAAAGGAACCCAAAGAGACACAAATAAATGCAGGCAGAAATGAGAGGGCAGACCATGTCCATGGAGGAGTGCGTGTGAAAGCAGAGAACAGTGACATGAGGCTACACATCCCGTCCTCGAGTGCAAACTCTAATGCTAAGCCCTTGTCTGCTCAGTATATGCCGATTCCCAGTCAGCCCCAGCAGGTGTTCTACCCTCAGTTTCTCCCGATGGGTGGCACCATGGGGTCCGTGGGTCTGCCGTTCATGATGCCACAGTTCGGATACCACGCCATCCCAGCCAGCATGGTACAGACCCACGTCAGTTCCCAGCCTAATGCGGTCAAGGCAGAGAAACCTCTGAAAGCATTGAACAGTTTTGTGAGCAGCCACAGTGACAGTGCGAATAAAAGTGCAATTCCCCACCCCACACCCAGCAGACCCAGTGTCATCAGTCCTCCCTCCGCTCACTCTTCCACCATTCATTATTCATCATCACCACAGTCGACCTTGTTCTCGCCTGGCGTGACCAGCAATTCACACAACCCTCGGCCCATCCTTCCCGCTCATTCAAACAACTCCAAACGCACGTACCCGTACTCTGATGCAAATAATGTTAAACGTGACCCAGGTGTATGCAATACAACACCTGCACACGACAGAGACATCAAACGACAAAAGCTCCACAGATCTCAGCCAGAGGGTGCCTTCCCCTCTGATTCTAATGCTCTGGATGTTCCAGTGCTGGATTTAAGCATGAAGACAATGAAGGCCCAGGAGGCTCGGCATCAACGCGGCGAATCTTTACTCTTTAACACAAGTTTCAATCGACAACCAGGAATGGTGTCTGTTCAGGACAAACACACAGACAGTCCTCAGGATCTCTCAAGGAAAATGCAAATGAACCCAAGTAGAGAATTGAACACAAGTAGAAAATTGAACAATAGTAGAGAAATGAACACAAGTAGAGAATTGAACACAAGTAGAGAATTGAACACAAGTAGAGATAAGGGAGAAAGAAAACAAACTAATCAGAAAGGAATCCCATTAAACGTGCCTAAGCCATCGATACCGGTGAAAAAGGAGGAACCTGTGAAAACAGAGGTAACCATGGAGACTAGTTTGTATGCACACTGTCACTTTTATAACAGAACTTTAAAAAGATGTAAAAACAATAATATAGAATTTCAATTGCAATTATTAAAAAAAAAATGCAGACATAAAAATTGGTGTTAACATTTGTCTCTCAGGACATGTAAATCTGATAAAGGTGCAGTTTTTCACATGTTATGTTGTAAAAAAAACTGGAGTGCAACATGAATCAATTACAGAGCTATTAATAAGTCTAATTTACTATTTACACTTGAATGTTTGTAGTGGGACTAACATAAGTTTTATATTATCTTGATTGTGAACACAGGCCATAATATTTTGTAAATTAAAGTTGTCCTAACTTGGGATAGAAAATATTTCTAAATGTTCATTTTGTACACTTTTGTAGACAGATTTTAATCTCCAACCACAAAGTGGGATGGGGTAATAGAAATGCCCCTTTAGCAGTTTGTCTGTCCTATCCATTCCATATGTCTACTAGTTGAGATGTTCATACAGATCTTTGTTAACCCTTTGAGCGCTGGAACCGGATTTTGAAGGCCTTTGCAAACAGTTTGGATCCAGATGAGACGCCACAGAACGTGGCGTCTCATCAGGATCCAAACTGTTTGCTATTCTGATAGTATTCTTTGAAAAAAAATCGAAGAAAATGCTAATTTTAGAAATTTAGCAGACAACATTTTAGCAGACGACAAATTTCCCAGCATGCAAAGGGTTAATCTTCAAACATTCTAATGCTCTTTCTTAGTCTTAAATAGTATTTAATATTAATTGAGCAGCGCTCTGTGAAAACCAGGCTTAATGAATGCATGTGCGTAAATTATCATCTCAGATTAGTCTTTGCAGTCTGCACAGGCTAATCAGGGACAACACTTCCTGGCCAGACTTGATTCTCGTTTAGAAGACACTTGCCATAAACAAAAAATACTTTAAAAGCGTAAAGTATTGTCCCTTATTAGCCTGTGTGGACTGCACAAGCTTATCTGGAAAATTCTTTTAAAGCACAATCATTAAGTCCTGTTTTCCCTGAGCGCACATTAAATACAAATAAAGCCCTCAAAATGCAATCTAAATGTTTATTATTTAACTTATAGTTTTCCAAACCTGAAAGTGTTGCTCCCTTACAGGCAGTTCCATCATTCCCACTCCATCATACGTTGTTTCTCCCTAACAGGCGGTCTCCCCCCAGGTGGGCAGCAAGCTGTTCCCAGGCATGGTCACCAGTATAGGAGGGTTTCCTATCGACCTCGCGAGCTTTGTGCACCCAGCTTTCCAGAGTCAGATGATGATGGGGGGAGCCCAGGGGCTGGGCCACTTCCCCACCCCACTCCAGCTGCAGCAAATGATACAGGTTAATATACCGGCATAAAATATGAGCCATGCTCTGGGAAATCTGGGCTAAATGCATGTGTGTAGTGTTGTCCAAGATTAGCCTGTGAAGTCAGCACTGGCTAATCAGGGACAACGCATTGTGCCTCAAATGGATTTTTCGCTAATAATTTCTTCCTTATAAAAAAAATACCAGAAAAGCGGCAAGTGTCCTCCCTGATTAGCCTGTGCAAACTGCATAGGCTTATCTGGGATGATACTTTACATACTTGCATTAAGCCCAGTTTTCCCAGATATGTGCTCATTTGTTTGTCTCAAGTTCAATAGACTTTTATCTTCCATTTGCCTAAAGTGATCGTCATTTTGTCTGTTCTGTTCCGTCATCTTAAATTCAAAACTTCAATGGTTGGGAGTGCCACTGTTAAATCTGCTTGACGTATGTATGGACCACGACATGTCAAAATGGGTCTTGTGCCATATATGGCCAGCATAGCAATTGCGTAGCCTTGTCTGAAGTGTACTTGTCTGCTAATGAGACCATTGAACCTTGCATTATTTTTGGTGGACAGATTGCACAGGCTTGTCTGAAGCTGAGCTGGCCCCTATGGCCTGGCCCCTATGGCATAAGACCCATTTTTGCATGATGCAGCTCATATCGGTAAAATTAGTTTTACTGTCAACCCTCAGTTTTTAGACCACTAGAATACAAATTTGAGGATCCTGGATTCAAACAGAGCCCAGCTATGTAACTTGTGTGGGTATTGGTCATGAAATTGTTTCTACGACCATTCTCCCCCTACCTCTTGTTTAAGTAGGGCAGATGAATTACTGACATAACTAAGTGCTTAAAGTACTGGTAATCTACTTAGATCGGGTAAGCTTTCCTAGGAAAACTGTCAATATGTTAACTTACTGTTGCGATATGACTGCTAAATATGAACCATGCTCTGGGAATACAGGGTTTAATGCATTTGCGTAAAGCATAGTCATATATTAGCCTGTGCAGTCCACATAGCTAATCAAGGACGACACTCTCTGCCTTAACTAGATTAAGGCTAGGAAGAAACTTCCTTTGAACATTAAAACGGAAAGTGTTGTCCATGATTAGCCTGTGCAGACTGAACAAGCTAATCTGGGACATCACTTTAAGCACGTGCTTAAAGCCCTGTTTTCCCAGAGCAAGGCTCATATGCTATGAGTTGTACTGTGTCTACAATGTCTGTCTTTGTCTCCAGGGTCAGGTTGCCACGGCGATGCCGTACCTGCGGTCAGAGTTCCTCCAGAGTCCCGCCATGTTCCCCGTCGGCATGACAACCCTCTCCCAGCCCATGTTCACCACCGTCCCGCCCACATCTGTACGGTCGAACACTGCAAACCAGTCCAGCAATGGGGGCAAGAGATAACTGTTACAGGGACAACATGGAGGCAACAGATAATTGTTACAGGGATGACGTGCCACTGATGTTCACCTAGAAACGTGTATATGACGTCTATCCCACTACTGTATGGTCTTATGCAAACAACTCCACCAATGCTGGCAAGGGACAACAGTCACAGTGCAGTGTTGTAGCATTAATGGACATTCATGTATACCGGTATATAGGATATGTGTTGGTCAGCAAATAGAGGGGGATGCAACTGTTGTTTGACCTTACCTTCAGGGGCAAGATAACTTGGTTAAGAATTAGGGTGAAAACTTGGTCATTCTTCAAAGTTGGACAAACTATTGGCTTGACATTGAAATGCAAACAGTTCATGACTGTTAAAAGGGGGAAACTGTTTGACATTCATGTCATTTGTACTTGATATAAGGGTTGCTTCCTGGAAAATGCATCAGTGCTCAAAGGGCTTAACTTGCCATTGGCTTGTTTGATTGCCAAAATATAATGCTTGTCAGTAAATGGAGGGTAAAATTCAAATAACTTGAATGCTGGGAAAAGATGAGGATTTCTGCAAATAAGGGATCGCAGGGTCTGGTTCCATGAATGGAGAGCCACGTTTTTGGAAAACTGGGCTAAATGCATGTGCATAAAAAGGCTTACAGGAATTAAAGTTTATGTTATAAATGTGCTTGTATTTTAAAATGCTTACAATTCATTTCAAAGACTGTTTTGCTGTTTTGAATATGCTATAAACATTATTCAGGTTTTGTTGCAATATCATGTAATGGTAGATATGGTTCTAACAGCACATGAACTAACACTCTTTATTGTAGCTACTGAATTTGTGTGTGGTATTTGTGGTTAAGTCAATTTAAATGAGGCAATTAATTATGCAGTCGTCTATTTCACATGTAATTTGTCAAAATTATTTAAAATTTCATATTAAGCATTGTTGAGAAAACACTGTTTATTCCAAGATATGTTTTATGCAAACTTTGCATAATAGTGCGTTTGATGTTATATAATTATTACTTGTTATCTATACTTACTGAATCTGTAAATGTTCTGTTACAGTTTCTTTCCTATGTTTTGTGTCATTGGACCATTGAATAACTATATTGTTCAATGTTAATTAATACTTTGGAGTTTGTTTCTTGTGTTCTTTATATTTGTTATTTGTTAATTGATATATATTTTACTTATTGTTCAGGAACCTGGATTTTTAGTACATTTTACTTTGATTCATCAAATTGAAAGCACAGTTTGTAAAAAAAGGATGGTATTTTTGAGAAACTTTTAAGATTTTTTTTTATAAATTTGAGAAACTCTTAAGAATCTCAGGTTTTCTTATTAATTTCATTTTAATTTAGATAAATATGATGTAATATAATTGTTTTGGTGAATAGTGGCTTAAACTTTTCTGACACATTTTTTATTTATTTCGTTCCATGTTCCTCCTGTTTCAGTAAAAGATTAGTACCTGATAGTAAACCAGGAAAGGCAATTTCATCGTTTGATTTGAGCCTCGCTCTGGGAAAATGCGGCTTAAAACTTGTGTGTAAAGTGTCGTCTCCGATTAGCCTGTGTAGTCATCCCAGGCTTATCAGGTACGACACCTTCTGCTTGAAATCTCTTCTTAGTGAAAATCCTGTTTATGCGGAATGTGTTGTCCCTGATTAGGCTGTGCAGACTGCACAGGCTAAGCTGGGATTACACTTTACACACATTCATTAAGCCCTGTTTTCCCAGAAAAGGCTCATGTGTTTTTCGTACATCATTCATACAACCATGAGACGATGGCATTTTGAGCATGAGTATTTCATTCTACTTGTTGCTGCTTTTAAGAAGTTTCTAGTCACCGTATTGAGAGTACAGTGTGTTCAGGCCACCATCATTGCATTTTACATTAATTTATGTTCATCACAGTCACATGGCATGAGTCAAAAGTCAGAGAAATACATACGGAATATTACGCTTGTCAATTGATCCAAGAGTTTGTATCAGTCGAGCGGCTTGTGTGATGACGTATCACACGAGATACGAAATAGTGCAAGAAACGAGACTGATACAAACGCTTGGAACAATTGACTAGCGTAATATTCCTTTTATTATATACAACAACTAACCAAAACAGTTATCAATTGTATTATTTTTGCGTTAACAAAACTGACAAAACAATGACTAAAATGTGACGTCATTAAATGTGATGACATTAAAATGTGACGTCATTAAATGGATCGAAGAAAGAAGTCCGGCTAGTATGGTAGTACGGAATCGGAAACAGCGAGTAGCATAATACGGGATTTATTTCAACGATTGATACAACCTGTATTTTGTTAAAAGCATTAAACAGGTATATAATAAATATGAATACCCCTTTAATGACTTTTTTCATGTTCACTTACAAGCTAAGTTCACATTTGATGATATCCCATGTGCCTGCTTTGTATACCCTGATGAATCGGCTAAGTGTAAAATATACATATTAGTTGATGAATATTAATTGCTGTACAAACTTGGCATTTGCTTAGTGTATTTTGGCACGAACTTTTACCATATTCATCTGGATGTAGCAGATTCCTTATCTGAGATGCTTTTCCTATTCTTCAAGTCAGTTGTGGCCTTAAAAGTGTTGTTATTACAGATTATATCCACTGAAGGTTGTAATCATATGAATGTAATAGTATTTTACTTCATTGAATCAGTGTATGAAATGTTAGGACAATTTCAAGGAGGCATTCAATCTATAACCCTTTGCATGCTGGGAAATTTGTCGTCTGCTAAAATGTTGTCTGCTGAATTTCTAAAATTAGCATTTTCTTTGATTTTTTTTCAAAGAATACTATCAGAATAGCAAACAGTTTGGATCCTGATGAGACGCCACGTTCTGTGGCGTCTCATCTGGATCCAAACTGTTTGCAAAGGCCTTCAAAATCCGGTTCCAGCGCTCAAAGGGTTAAATGTTACGGTAAACCCCAATTGCATTAGGCAAACATTAATTTTATAAAATGACAACTTCCTATATCATGTTCAGTGGTATTGTTTAAATATTTTGAAAAACACTGCATTTTTGTTCATTGCATTCATATTGATTGTGTGCTTATTGTTTTAATCCTTGATAATTGGAATTCTTTAAATAGGCAGTAGATTTAGATTTAGATTTAATCTGGAATTTTGCAGTTGTATGTTGCCTTTAAACGTGCTTCAACATTCTATGTTAGAAGTAGTGTTCTGTTAACTTTTGTGTTACCATAAAAGTGCATACTGATTATGCAAATGCATGTAGTAATATTGTAAGAAATATCCATGGTATTATGCATATTAGTCCAGCGGCAAACACAAGTATAATGGTGTTATAAGTGGCGCATTTACTTTCACCTATAGAGAAAAAAAAATGTTAAAATACAAAAGTTTTCATGCAAATCATTGAAGCACATACTGTTAAGTGATTCATTTTCAAAATACTGGTTTTGTTACAAAGACTGGAGCCGTACCAGCCAGCTCAGTTGGTAGAGCACAGGGCTACAAATCTGAGAATCAGGGGTTTGATCCCTGGCCCAGCCACACAACTTGTGTTGGCATTGGTCATAAAATCTTGTCTACAGGCATTCTCTCCCTACCCCTGATGCAAGTAGGGCAGTTGTCAGTTACTGACATAAGTATATCCCTTTGAGCGCTGGAACCGGATTTTGAAGGCCTTTGCAAACAGTTTGGATCCAGATGAGACGCCACAGAACGTGGCGTCTCATCAGGATCCAAATTGTTTGCTATTCTGATAGTATTCTTTGAAAAAAAGTGAAGAAAATGATGATTTTAGAAATTCAGCAGACAACATTTTAGCAGAAGACAAATTTCCCAGCATGCAAAGGGATATGCAGTAAGTACTGGTCAACCAGCTAACCCAGGACAGTGTGAGTTGGTTAACTGACCGCTGTGATATCACTGAAATACTGTTGAAAATGGCAAAAAATCCATCTAAACAAACATTAAAGATTGAATAATTAATGCCATAATTGAGGATACACCATATGTGTCGCGTTCTGAGAAAACTGGGCAAAATGCATGTGCGTAAAGTGTCATCCCAGATAAGCCTGTGCAGTCCGCACAGGCTAATCAGGGACGACACTTTTCGCCTAAATTGGAGTTTTGCTAAGAAGAGACTTCATTGAAACGAAAAATGTCATAAAAGCGGAAAGTGTCGTCCCTGATAAGCCTGTGCGGACTTCACAGGCTAATCTGGGACGATACTTTATGCACATGCATTATGCCCAGTTTTCTCAGAACGCGACACATATCATTAACATTTTCCCCAAGCACGTGACTATGTGTCCCAGAATGGGGTTTTGCGTTGTTCATCATGTACTGAAAAGTTCATTTAAACGGAAAATGTCATAAAAGCGGAAAGTGTCGTCCCTGATAAGCCTGTGCAGACTTCACAGGCTTATCTGGGACGATACTTTACGCACATGCATTATGCCCAGTTTTCTCAAAACGCGACACATATCATTAACATTTTCCCCAAGCACGTGACTATGTGTCCCAGAATGGGGTTTTGCGTTGTTCATCATGTACTGAAAAGTTGCAAAGTAATTTATAGATGTTAATAATGTATAGATTAAGATAATGAATGCAAGTAACTTATCTTGATGCAAAGCTATCACATTTTGTGTCTGTTATATAATTATTAATTGTCATATTATTAGACATTCAATTTGAGACATGTCATGCAAATATTTGTCTTATGCCATTTGCGCCAAGCGTAGCTCCAGACCAGCTCGGCAACTCAGGAGCAAGGATGTCCACTTTAAAGTCATGCAAGGTCTCATTTGTGGAAAGATTAGCCTCTGACCAGACTGTGTGACTGTGCAGGCTCGCATAAGACCCGTTTTCGCATGACACGGCTTTTATGTTAATTTATCATCTATCACCATATAATTTTTTTATACATTTGTATTTTTAATGTGTTTGCAAGTAAACTACATGCTGTTGAAATGTAATTTATTTGTGTTAAAATGTCTAACTTGACTTACTTACTTACAATATGTAAATCCTTATATCTCATGTTTATGTAGGTATATATTTCTTAATGGGTATGTTAGTACATATTAATTATTGCGGTCAATAAAAATAATTATTTAATATGATAAAGGACTTAGTTTTTTGTCAATCTGATTCCAACAATCTAATTGTTAAAGGTTTAAAACACACATAAGTATGTACCCATTGAAGAAGTTTGGGTATATTTCCCTACATCTGTCCTTGAGTTATTCATTCAGTTGGTTGGTCCATACACCATTTTATTTCTGCAGAAGTCTTGAAAACACTTTGACCTCATCTTAATTGGTAAGACTGGTCTCTTGGGAGGAAAGGAAAATGCCTATTGATTATGAAGTAAATAGGTCAAAGGTCACAGAGGTGTGTTACATGAAAATTGTTAATACACATGTACACATACCTCAGGAGGCTTTGAACTAGGATTATCCACATTTATCATATGTTTGCTTACTGTGGGGTTATGGAAGACACCTATTGATTTTGAGGTCAACAGGCCAAATGTCAATGTCACAGTGGCTTTTAAGATGACAATCATTTCAACATAATACCTAGCGAACACTTTGACCTACAATCATCTAAATGTGCATTCTGGATACTTTGGAAGCAACGACGACACCTTTAGATTTTGTGGTGAGAGATCAATGTTGCATTGGTTTGTAACAAGAAGTGTGTTTCCTTACACTATCTAGAGAACATGTCAACCTGCCATTTACCAAATTATTCTGCAGTTACATCTAAAGAAAGGTAAATCAGGTCTTAAACACACAGCAAAACGTCACTTAAACCTGCAAATCCATCACGCACATCATTCAAATTGCAAAGATGCAAGGATTGTATGTTCTTTCAGAAAGTTCTATACTTCACCTCTCATCTTCGCCTGTGGCCTGAGGCAGGTGTTGATGCAGAGCTCGATTTTCTTTATGTATGTGACGGTGGTCCACCATTGAGTAATTTCGGCTTCACAATGGTATTGAAGAACCTGATCTTGGTGTTGATGCCTATCGCGCTGGATCCCCAGATGTTCTTCAGCTGATGGATGGCTGCTAATGCTTTACTGATAAGGGTTCTGACGTATGCATAGTTCCTCCATAGTTATTCAGGATGCTGCTGAGATAGGTGAAGCTGTCCACCTCTTCCAGCGCCACGCCTTGGACTGTGATGGGTGTGTCGTTGAATACGGTGGTCTTGAACACCTTGCTCTTCCCTCTATTGATGGTTAGGCCCAGTAGCTGATGTGTCGGTAACAATATTGGTATTTTGTCGCATCTGTTGTTGGGTGTATGAGAGAAGAGATAGATCGACGGCAAAGTCGAGATTGTCCAACTGCTTCCAACGTTCCCACTGGATTCCGTTTTTCTTCTAGTCCATCTAGGTCTGCATGACCCAGTCAATGGCCAGTAGAAACAGAAGGATTAAGAATAAGCAGACTTTCCTCACTCTGGTTCTTACTTCGAAGGCGTCGGTGAGCGGTCTGTTGTGAACGATTCTGCAGGTCATCCCTTCATCAGACTTCCTGATGATGTTTGTGATCTTTTCTGGCACTTCGTAATGTCTCAGTAGTCTCCAGAAGGACTGTTGGTTAACGCTGTCAAACGCTTCTCATAGTCGATGAAGTGTTGACATAGAGGGGTTTCACTCCAGAGATTGTTCCAGATTGATGCGCAGATGCGATCTCTGCTTACGGAAGCCGGCTTTTTGTTAACGGAGATGCGGGTCTACTGAGTCTTTCATTCAGTTCAGCAGGATGTGATTTAACACCTTTCTGGGATAGGCAACAGCGTTATCCATCGGTAGTTGGAGCAGAATTTGAGGTCGCCTATCTTGTGGAGCTTGATGAGGTAGCCCTCTTTCCACTCTGTGTGTATTTCTTCTTCTTCAGATCTCTTGCTGAAAACCGGGTAGAGCAGCTCCTCAATGGTCTCGACGTCGGCCTTTAGCTCCTGCCGGTATGGCGTCAGGTCATACAGACTAACCGCTCTTCAATTGCTTGATGGCGCTGCGGATCTCTTCCTTCATGATTTCGCAACTCTTGATTGGCAAGATCAAGATTACCGGTGGGTTCTCCGACGCTGGCCTGTTGAGTAGCTCCTGGAAGTGCTCGATCCACCTCCTCTTCTGCACTACGTTGTCTGCTCACACTCAGTTCTTTTGCCTTAATGGCCTCTCTGGTTTGGCATACTTTCCTGCTTTTCTTTTGCAGTACAGGTCGTGGTGCATGTTCTGAACTGTTGTTCTTCCACTTCTACTTCTGTTGTAAGCGTGCCTAGATAGTTCCGCTTTTCTGCTCTTATACTACGCCTAATGTTCCTATTACTCCTGTATATTCTTCTTGTGCTTTTGCTGCTCTTTTTTCTGCTGTTGTTGACACTTTCATTCTTTTCTCGTTTTTCTTCAATTGTCTGAAGCGTCTCTATTGATATTCACTCCTTGTGGGTGTACAACTTGGGGATCATTACTTCGTGGCATGTTAAGGGCACTGCTTCTTTCACTTTCTGTTACTTCTTCTCTATCGTCGCTTCTTTATCTAGGACCTGTAACTTGTTGGAGAGAGTGACCTTAAACTCTTCTTGTTTCTATGTGAATTTCAACGTGGTCGTGTTGTAACGTTGGCGTTGGCTGAACCATCTTGTCCAACTCTTTTTAGCATCAGTTGATGGTCCGAAGCAACGTCTTCTCCTAGCTTGACGCGAAAATCCTGAAGAGAGCGATGAAAATTCTTCACATCGCTTAAGTTCTGGTTCTTTATTGACAGGTCTGGTGACAACTACGTTGCCTTGTGATCCTTCTGTGGTGGAAAATACTTCCTCCGATGAGCAGGTTATTTGTAGCGAAAACATCTGCAAATCTCTCACCGTTGTCATTCATCTCGTCTAGCCGTTGATGACCCATGATCTTTTCATGAAGCCAATTGTAACTGTTGATCTTGGGGTTCAAGTAACCCATTAAAATGACAATGTTCCTCTTTGATCTGTCTTGTATGATGGTTGGTCTGTTGTAAAAGTTGCCATTCTCGTCCTCGTCACGGTCGTTCGTCGCGGCGTAGCCCTGTATTATGTCCATTCTGACCCTCTTCTTCTTTGTATGGAAAGAGGCTGTCATGATCTGTTGTCAGTGCGCCTCCTACCCGATGATCGCTCTATGTGCCGATTTGGAAAACATCAGGGTCACGCCCTGAATGTGTGCTGTATCCTCCTGCTCATACCACGAGGCCAGCAGTATCTCGCCGGGAGTCAGTCGCTTCTGCCCATTACCAGGCCATCTTGATTCGCTGATTCCTAGGATGGTGCGGTTGATTTTCCTCATCTCTTCAGCCACTTGTGCTGTCTTCCCGGTATCGGGCATGGTTTGGACATTCCATGTACCGATGGTTGTCGTGGTCCTGCTAGAAAACGACGGTCGTTGGCCTTCAGCTTCCGCAACTATGACTTGAAAGGTTTGGACTTTCTTTTGCGGCTGTACTTGACATATATACCTCATTGGATACCTTAGATCATGTAAAACGGCTCAAGATATTAACTTGAAATTTTGCATGTTGTTGTTTAAGAACATTTTCTACAAAATTGCATTAAAATCAGTCATCCATGACGTTGTGACACTTAGGACTACTTGCTGTGTGGTATTCTCTCGGTGCACCTTCAAGTGGAAATACGTGAATACTATTTATTTTCTTCCTCATATTAATTATTATCTAAGTTCAGATTGATTGATAAATAACGTTTTTAAGATCGAGACATGTTGTGACTTTTTTCGTGCAATGTGGTCCATTAATAGCTTACGGCTATTATTAATAAACTGTACATTGATTTGAAATTTATTCATTAAATGCATGTTTACATTGTAATTTAAGCCTAAATGAATGAGAATGTTTTTACATTGTAACGATTCAAATCGTCTTCAAGTCTTAACTGCATTGGGACTTAAACCGAACGCGAAAGACCAAAAAAGTAGTAAAAAAATGCAGTGTTGAGGCTAATATGCATGTAAAGTACAAGTTTACATAACACCTGAATTTCCTTCTATAATATAATTAAGCTGTTGGATAAAGATAATTCATCGAATAATGGATCATTTAAAATTCTATGATATATTAAATATTAAGTCATCTGTTAATATTCCTAATTAAGACGAAATCCGTTGATAGAAAATCGTTAAATTATGAAAAATGAGAGGGTTGCGTTAGAAGAGCGTTTGAGTTTATATGTACCTGTGACTCTGTATGTACTTTTAAATTTGTCTCTGTTAATTGGACTATGTAGAGCGCCTTTGACTTTGATTTTATTTAGATTCCTGAACTTATTTTTTAAGTGAACCTTCTTGTATGTTTATGTATTGTTCGTTATCTTTTGAATAACCTAAATAAAAATGGGCTAATTACAATTTGGTTAAGCAGTAATCAAAGTGCAGAATTAACATTTACCGTTGACTATATTTTGACTAAACACGAAGGGGGAGGGGGGATAATATATGAGCTTGCGGATCCACTAGTTTACTGACAACATGTTATTATAATCTTCTACGTGACAGGACTAGTTCGTCCGAAGGCACTATCGTGTAATTATCGTGCTTGTGCCTTGTTTAATATGACTCCCAAATACTTGGAGTAAAACCAACCAACACCTACCCTGCAGTCGCCATATCATGTACCCAAGCGATCCTGATGTGCACGCATGTAAATGAAGTCTAGAAATGTTCAGGACATTTCTTTAATTACCGGCCGCTCCGTTGACTCACGGTTTCATATGCGAAATGTTTGAAACAACGCACGGAAAACTCTTGTTTTTTCGGCATATGAAAGAAGCTCTTGCGTCAACGCTTTAATTCCAAATGTACAGTAATAGTACGGTTGAAATCATTTTCGATTTAGCGCAGAATAGGATGTTTTTGTGCATAATGCGTTTGGCCAGAAAAATGGTGTGCGTGACAATCTCGGTATATTTCAATTTGATTGCATATCAAGAGGCCATAATTATGTTGATGTGGTGAATATTTAACGATTGAGTAAATACATTGCAATTAAACCTAATTAACATTCCCTTTTTATTGCTTTGTTATTTGAATTGCAATGCTAGAAGATTATTGTATTATTGTTTTTGTACATGTGTATGTTTTGTGATCAATTTTTGTGCGAGGGAAACGCGCGCCTCTCAGTCGGTTTGAATCCCAAAAGCTTTGCACACGACAACGGTTTAAGCCCCGAAAGCTTTTTGGACGACACCAGCTTGAATCATTTTTCTGTTTAATGTGTTGCTGTATTGTAATATGTGTTCTCAGCGTGAACATGTGGTTTCATTATCCTTTACATAATACAAAATTGAACATATATTATCTCTTTTAAATTTCACCAGTGATATATGAATAATAGGATTTATGCAAACATATGGTCCGACAGGCCAGCGCGCATGTGAGCAGTTGTCATTCATGCAAACTATTCAATAAGTATGCACTTCTGGTGGCTTTGACATTTTTGTATGTTGCATTGTACTGGTACCTCCGTCGACGGATTGTTGGCAGAACTCTAATGATTTGCGTATGACCGGAACTTGATCATATAAACAGACATGCACATTACATATAATATATAAACTATAAAAAGGTATTTTCCTTGTTGACAATCGCCTGGACACATTTTAGTCCACAAAAACACAGTGCTGAAACTGTATATGGACCACAGTGCTGAAACTGTATATGGAATGTTCAGGATATAGACGACATTCATTTTTTTCATGTAAATGAACGTTGACGAGTTACATTCTCTTGGCAAAATGTTTTCATTATACTGTCTTGATAAATGACAAAATGGCCTGTGTATGTGTTTACAAGCAAACACGCAATACAAATATGTTTTAAACAATAATAATAATTAAAGATCAATAAAGAAAAATATATGTGTAAACATTTCAATGAATTCAACATTTGTCAACGGCTGCACCAGTCTACCGAGCGCCAGGCATATTTGTTAGGGATCGGGATCCAATTTTAGAATGTATGACTATTGGCTGGGCACAAAATAAGCTCAATACACATAAACAATACCCAAAACACCTTTCCGTCTTACAGTTATACGCAAACATGACTTGCAAAATGTTTGGGCGACGGACCGGCTGGTAGATTTTCCATGATGAATGGAAGCCCATTACTCCACAAGTAGCACTCGAGGGTTTGAAATGAACAATGATGACTTTCTACAACCGCTCAAGTGGTTCGTAAGGTTTACGGGAGTGTACCTTTCAACGTTTTCTTAGACAACTGGAAAAAAAACACACTTTTCCCAGAAACAACAATTTGCGCCTGGAATAAATAAAATTCCACTCCAATGACGTCATACGGACATCAATATTTGATGATGAAGAGCGGAAGTGAAACAAGCAGATCATGTCAAAGGCAACTGTATTTATTTCTGAGGTTTGTTTGTGTAAAGGTGTAGCACGTGGCCCGCTGCTTGGCAAAAGTTATAGAAGTGGTCGGGGTTTCGTTCATAAATATGGAGAATTTTAAGAT
Source organism: Dreissena rostriformis (assembly GCA_007657795.1). NCBI lineage: Eukaryota > Metazoa > Mollusca > Bivalvia > Myida > Dreissenidae > Dreissena > Dreissena rostriformis. Next base: position 293,128 of record VMBQ01000323.1, on the reverse strand, counting down.
AGTTTATTACATGAATTTCCCGAGTTGAAGAAAGTTTTACACGGCGAGGCTTGCCGTGCCGTGTAATACTTTCGGAGACGAGTCGGGTAAATTCAAGTACTTAAATACACTAACCTTATATTACTTTTTAATCGTACAGCAGCTATATGATTTAATAGAAGGAAACTGGGTGTCGGATAAACGTGTTTTTTTTTTATGAAGGTCGCTGTAGAGCCTGTCATTGTCTTTCAAGGGGGTCAACCCGGAGTTGACCAGCGACCGGGAGGTCACAGGTTCGATCCCCACTGTGCGAGCGTTCTTTGGAATTCCCCCATAGACACCAAGTACTGGTTCAAGTCACAGGAAAAGGACTCGAGAGCGTTTCAAATAAGCCTTAGACTTTCGATGCAATCGAGATAATATAAAAAAGGTTTAAACTCACCCAGAGTTGTCCTTCCTGGTAGACTTTACTAAGTTCCAGAACCTCTTCTGTTTGTTGGGTCGCCGGACTTGGTCTGGGTCACCGACTTCTATCAGGTTTGCAATGTTATGCCAGTAAGTCTGTCTGGTAGGCTGATTTCGTGTACTGGTATACATTACGTGGTGGTTTCTTCACTTACCTAGGACTTACAATGGAATCCACGAGTATGGCTTCGTTGTTCCCTATTCTTGGAATGGTCCGCATTTGTTTATGCTTTATAAGTGAAGAAGAGGTCAGGACAATAACTTGTGTACTGGGTCTTCCGCGTACATTGTATGTAACCAGAAGACTTGGTCCAGGGATGCGTCCTTGACAATTGACTAGAGCTGTTTACACTGGTTGCTGTGAGGGGCTTGTGAGTGATTTGCGGAAGAGGGCATTTGTTTTCCAAGTCAATATAAGGGAAGTTGAAGTCACCTCCGATACCTTAGGTGGGCGTTTCTCGGGATTCTAGTTAGGCAGTCGTTGAGATGTTCTAGATAGTCTGGGTCAGTGGAGGAAGGTGGTATGTAACACGAACAAATATAGCGGTCTTGTGCTCCTTGGATTTGGACCTCCAAGTTGTCTGACTTTAACTCTTCTGGTTCTTCACTCCTGTATATGTACAATACTTTCCGCCTTCATGGTATTTTTGCGTTTAAGGGAAATCTCTTCTTAGCGAAATTCCAGTCTAGACGGAAATTGTCGTCCCTGATTAGCCAGTGAGTACTGCGCAGGCTAATCTGGCACGACACTTTACACACATGAATTGAGCTTGGTTTTCCCAGAGAGAGGCTCCACTACATTTAGCAAGTTTACAAATATAATGTATAACAGTCTTATAAGACATATGAAAATCGAACCCTTAACATGTGGATACTTCTCAACTGTCAATATTTTAAAGGTTTGATCCAAGTTTGAGACAGAGTCCGGTGGCAGTATTGAGACCTGACCTCTGGGTAAAACAGATGAAACAAGAGATGTGTTCGTCAGAAACACAATGCCCCCTACTGCCCAGCTTTAAAATACAATTGCTATTTATCATTTGGCAGGTATAAAACATTATCTCCCTTTAAAGCTTATTACTTCCCTTGGATTTTATTTTTTGAGCTTTGACCTTGAAGGATGACCTTGACCTTTCAGCACTCAAAATGTGCACCTCCATGAGATACACATGCATGCCAAACATCAAGTTGCTATCTTCTATATTGCAAAAGTTATGGCCAATGTTAAAGTTTTCGGACGGACGCACAGACTGACGGTTCAACTGCTATATGCCACCCTACCGGGGGCATAA
>VMBQ01000323.1:222657-290176 GCA_007657795.1 Dreissena rostriformis | reverse complement strand
CTAGTGACTTGAAAATCAATAGGGGTCATATGCTAGTCATGATCAATGTACCTATGAAGTTTCATGATCATAGGCGTAAGCATTCTTGAGTCATCATCTGGAAACCATTTTACTATTTCTAGTCACTGTGACCTTGACCTTTGACCTAGTGACCTCAAAATCAATAGGGGTCATCTGCCAGTCATGATCAATGTACCTATGAAGTTTCATGATCCTAGGCCTAAGCGTTCTTGAGTTATCATCCGGAAACCATCTGGTGGATGGACTGACATGTGCAAAACAATAAATCCCCTCTTCTTCGAAGGGGGGCATAATAATTGTTCTTTAACAAATCTCTATTTTTAGTAGCAAATAATTTTACAGGTATACAGATTCACAGGTAACCTTAAAGTACCTAAGATACTTGTATGCCCAAAGGTATCAATGTGTGCTTGGCTTGACCATAAAATGTCATTTTCATTATGGTTCAGTTGTATGGTTTCATATATAAAATGTATATATATCTTTTGGCAGGTTTAGAAATTATCTCCCTTTAAAAACTAATTACTTCCCTTCATTTTATTTTTTTTTACCTTTGACCTTGAAGGATGACCCTGACCTTGAACTTTTACCACTCAAAATTAGCAGCTTCATGAGATACACATACATACCAAATATCAAGTTGCTATCTTCAATATTGCATAAGTTATGACCAACGTTAAAGAGATGGACGGACACACAGACGGACGGACAGACGGACTGACAGTTCAACTGCTATATGCCACCCTACCGGGGCCATAAAAACGGAATACAATGTGGACACGCAGAACAAACAGGATTTGATCAATAATAACTATTTTATTTTTTTTCCACAAAATTTACAAATTACATAACAGAACAGGATGTGTGAAACAACAAATTGTATGGACAAAACAGTTACCCGCCATGTTCTCAGAACGGGTAAGTGAGAACTTAACAAAATCATATTTGAAACCTACGACAACTTTGTGTTCTTAAGGAAATATCGTTCCTGAAAGCAAATACAACTTAACTGCCAATTAAACAAACAAAAGAAGCTTCAATGCTAGAAGTAAATAACACATGGTGGATTGTGCTTTAAGTTCGCAGCATATGCTTTACTGGTATATTAAACGAGCATTGTGTCATATTAAACATTTACATTATTTATATTTACACACATATAATTGGAATAAGAAAATCCCATTTCAAATTATTTTTTATATATTTACTTGTTTGGTTAATGAATCGTGTATTAAAATGGTAGAACAACATACTTGAAAAAGGTAAACAGAAATGCAAGTTCAGTCAAGGCCTTCTATACAACACCAGTATGATATATCTGTGATAAACAATGCGATTATTGGCTTTAATAAAGGTGTTACAAGTTTTATATGATTTAATGTGCATAATAACTGGATGTATTATTATTATTATTATTGTAATAATATTCAGCACTGGAAAATAGATTTAGGTTAATTAAACTTATGAAATGCAAATTCAAAAGTTACTGCAATATTTTACAAAACAGCCAAACTTATTTTCAAAGTTCTGTTCAACAGGGGTTGCACATTTTTTTCATCATTCCATAAGATTTTCAAAATTGATATTAAAATATCACAATAACAAACTACTTCTTAACTGTTTAGGTGTTTATGTACTTATTGTGAACCGTATTCATGTGGTTAAAAATTCTCAATGAAAAGCAGTAAATTATATTGAAAATAATTTGCAAGGATAAGAAATTTCTAATTAAACTGGTAAACTAAAATTCTGAACTGAGGTAAACCGTTGCACTTGATGAACACTAAAAGGAAAATATATATTACAAACTGAACTGAGAACTGGTCAAGAGTTAAATAGGAGAATGACTGGTGAACACATATGGTAGTCATGACAATAACAGAATACAAGTCCAGAGATCCCATGTAAGTTTGAAGAACCAGTCGAACACCGACATGCCCCGATTAAAATTAATTAGAACATCGCACAAAATGTAACAAAAACATGAAAACAATGTAAAATTAGGAAAATAATAACAAAATTCCAATGCATTATAGACTATAATGTGTAAAAAAAACTGTTTATACAACCGTATGAACACAGGCTGGTGAAATCTATTTGTAAGAGAGTATGGTTTATCTACAAAGAAAACTATGGAAACTAGTCATATACAAGTTTCCTCTATTTACAATCAACTAAATATTTACTAGCCATTTAACTAAAGTATTATTTACTCTACAGTTGACTTAGAAATTGGCATTAAAAATGTATATAACCTTACCATTTGCCATCCAGTTGATGTAATACTTGTGTCCAAAACATTAAAACTTAAAAGTTTTGAGAATGACAATAATGAATGTGAGATTCCAGAAATGTTTTGATTTTACTGACCAAAAATGGATATTGAACATTGAACATGTATGAGGACGCATCAAAGGAAGTTGAAATTTCACACTTTAGAAGATACATCAAACACAATGACCGATAGAAATGGCAGACATGATTATCTGAAAACAGAAGTAAAATAGAATTGAGTCCGTATATAGGACACGGATGCCCCGACGTTCTGTCTGAAAACTCCACTTAAAATTGATCCGTGTTAAATACATAAACACAAGTAAAATGCCACACAAAAGTAATTTTGACAACCCAGTGCAATTTGTATACCAAACAAATATAAGAGATTCTGCAATATTGATGAGTAAATGAGAATGGAAAAAGTGAATGGTGTGTCACTGATACTAAAGCTTGATTGGTAATTTTTGGCTCGGGTACTACTTAAAAGTACTGCGGGTACTCTATAGTATACTAAAATGTACCCCGGGTACAGAAAATACTCTTAATGGCACCCGGAAAATATAAGATTTTAGCAGACTTTCCTGCCCCAAATCCGAAATTGTGAACTCGCTACAGAATAACGTAAAACTTTATTTTTTGCCTCTTTGAATTAAACCTGCCTCAACATGCTTTTTTAAGTACGAGATTAGATAAATTAAAAAAATAAAATGGGCCGACAACGACCAATTTAGCGTTAGTATTCTTGGGTATTTTTTAGTATATTTTCCATACCCAGGGTACATTGTAGTATTCTTCGAGTACCAGGGGTACTACTTAAGTACCTGAACCGACAATGACCAATTGATCGTACTTTACCATTTAAAATAAATTATTTTCAAGTTAAACAAGCATAAACAAATAGTGATTAAATATCTTCAGATAAAACTTGTAATAGAAATAAAAATAGACATAAAACACAGGAAGGAAAAATAAACTAAAACTAACTAGCCAAAAATGCCAGACCTGTGCTAAACTTTACATCCGAAAGTAACAATCATTCCTGATGATTCTAAAGTAAACTCATATAAAAGGAACTTTAAAAAGTAAAGTAACAACTCTAAAAATGTAACCAACATTGTCTTAAATGCTAACATTAGAAATACAACAATGGTTTCTTTGCCTGATCAACAATCAATAAAAATTAACAATGAAAACTTTTTCAAACTTATCAACAGTTATAAATGAAAACATTCATGTCTCTTATTTTAGAGAAACTTGCAAAAAAAACACACACACAAAATCTTGAAGGTTTTTCTTTGAAATGCAAATATCATTTTTACATCAATATTAAAAGTCAGATCTGCAGTTATTTTTATTGACTGTACATTTATCAGTACTTTGCAGAGGGTGATCCAATGTTAACACAATTTAAATAACAGCCAAATGCAGCATTAAATAAAAAGCCAGAATAATTCAAAATATACAGTATAATAATAGGTACAATGATATTGGATTTCCACAATATTAAGTAAAACTTTGCAAACATGTACACACAACATGATGTCAAGTGAAAATTGATGAACAAAACATAAAGAAGGATGTTATATTACACATCAAGTTGCCCTAAATACACACTGGTACTAGAGTTTATCAAGAGAACTATCTAAACATTTGTCAAAATTAAAGTGCCATGTAACCTATATTCATGATCATAAAAAACGCTTACATTAAAATGGCTGCCGATTAGCCTATTTTCTTGATTTGATAACAGTTTTTCCTTGATTTTGGCATGACAAAAATTGAGCACATGTCATATATGGTTGCACATTATACATGGTTATCTACGGCACATAAGATGGTTTCTCCTATTGAGTGTGAATTAAAAAACATTCTTGGCATGTTGCACAGAATTGTAACATGCACAATATTTAAAACATCATCAAGATAAAATTGTATGAACACATTTATTTTAAATCTCAATATAACATGAACATGATAATTAAAACCATTTAAAATCATAATGGTAAAAAAAAAAAACTTAAAGCTAAAAGTACTTGTGCTGTGAAAAAATCATTTCGATGAACACCCCCCATATCACATATCAGCTAAACCCACCCCAACCCACCACTATGATAATTCCTGAACAAACAGCACAGTCAAGTATAAGCCTGATACCAAAGAAAAAAAACAACTGCCAAAGTACTTTAAGAAATTGAACATTACAATAGTGTGTAATGGAAGACCTTGATTAAAAGTCTTGTTTTTCTATTTCAACCGATACTAAAATGAACATCAGAATTGTAATCCAATTAAAGAACTGTACCAATTATTGGTTAAAATAACAACGCTGGGCTGTGGGTGCTTGGATTTTGTTTTTTTGACCTTTGACCTTGAAGGATAACCTTGACCTTTTCACCACTCAAAGACGCGGTCGGCGGACGAGCTGGCTATGACAATACCTCGGGTTTTCTTCGAAAACAGCCGAGCTAATAATAAAAATAATACAATAGTAAACAAAAGTGCTCAAAAGTCTAGATTGCTCACCTGAGAACCTAAGGAACTAAACTGTTCTAAGCAGCTTTTGGGGTGTTTGTATATTAAATGTCTCGTCTTGCCTTTCTTTTTACAGAGAACAATTTTTTTAAACTCAGCTGAGATATTATTAGAACAAATGTTTAGATAAAGTTTCATGCTGATTGGTAATAAACTATTACTTCTTAAGTTTTGAATGCAGTCGTGATACCATTGGGACAAATATTCTGACCAAGTCTCATTGCGGTTGCCTCTAGAGTATTCTAGAGGTTAATGTTGAAGATGCACAATGGACAGAAGGTGATCACAAAAGGTCACCATGAGCAAATTGTACTCGGGTGATCTAAAAAACATTCTTTGTTAATACAAAGCAAGAGATTACATCAAATACAAGAGCACTTTTTATTCCTTTGTTCAGATCCTCAATTCCTTTTGGATTTTTTAACTTTAAATAACACTGCAACAAATGAGCCGTCGCTATTTCACCACAAGAGCGAAAACATTTTCTTCAAAAATTCAAATGCGAAAAAAGATGCATGTTACAAGTACAGTAAATGGCACAAGACGGTTGAACCAAAAGGCTCACAACGCTTCTAACAATTCTAACAATGAACACATTAGAATATCCGTGTATGCCAGGCCATCTGCCACCAGTCTGTATTGGCCGTCCCCAGCCGTAATAAACTACTGCTGCAAACTCCCAGCACCACACTGCCGATAGCTAAGCCACTCTGGACTTCTTCTAGATGTCACGCACTCCACATAACTCTGTGCAAACTTGAGAAACACACTGTTTAAAATGGCAGGTAATGCTTACTGCAGTCATATGCCATAGACTCCCTTAGAAGAAATGGATCAAGTTCGTGATGAATGATTAACTGTCAACAAATTTGTATGAACACAACACTGAAACTATTTTTTTGTCTATGACTCGCAATACAAAACAACAAGTTAGGTATGTTAAGTGTCACAAAGCACGCTTAATTAACACACTGTTCAGGCACTTTACTTAAACACCACACTGGGAAGTGTTTACAGCCTAGCTGTGGACAATCCGTTACTAGGGTCACTACAGAATAACAGCCCCGTATATACCAGCACTATGAAAACACAGAATCATGACCTCACAGATATAGAAACAAGTGTGAATTCTCCCCGGAGTCCCGGAGGTCAGTGATTCTGCATGTATCTCCCGTGTGAAAGGTCTTATGACCCTTGCAGAAACTTGTTGCTATACAAATTCAATGGTACTTCTTAGAAGTCATGTGACCCTAGCATGTGACCCTTGTTGCTACACAATGGTACTACTGACGTCACTCTCGCTGGTGGCCGTGCTGTGAGACATGGAGGAATACTGGCTGTCAGACGAACTCATCCTCACCGTCTCTGGGTAGGAGGAACCCAGGTCCAAATACTCCTGTAATCAGAACATGGGGTTTAATGCATGTGCAGTAAATGTCATCCCAGATTAGCCTGTGCAGTCTGCACAGGCTAATCAAGGACGATACTTTCTGCCTAGACAGGATTTTTGCTTCAAAGAGACTTCCTTAAAATGAAAAATAACATAAAAGTGGAAAGTGTTGTCCCTGATAAGCATTTGCGGACTGCACAGGCTAATCTGGGACGACACTTAACGCACATGCATTAAGCCCTCTGGAAATGACAAACCCAGGTCTAAATACTCTTGCAAACATAACAATCAGTATTGTTCAACATGTCCCAAAAACTGAGACATAAACATCTATCATTCAACTATCTAAAGTCAAATGCAATCAGTAATTCAGTCTTCCCCAAAGCTATGACCAAAAATATGGCGCGACACACAATGGTTCTGGGCAGGACTACTGACCTCTCCATTGCCCGCCTTGCTGGTGAGGATTCGGTCCATGTCCTGAACAAGCTCTGTGAAGCTGGGACGCAGCGTCGGGCTCTGCTGCCAGCAGTTCAACATGATCTGGTACACCTGGAATATATCACATATTGGATATAAGCCTCATTTTGATAGGCTTTTATTGTATTATTAGTAAATTAAGTTGATTTCCCTGATAAGTCTGCATTACATTTGTGTTGGTAACACAACCCTTTGGAACATTAACGCCATAAAACTAAATCTCATAAAAATGTTGTTTTTGTTAACTTTATCCTGCCTCAAATATTTTAAATGCATGTACAGATCAATTATCAATAAAAAAAAAATATAAATAAAGAAAATATAACAATTTTCATTTGTTGTAAATGATCTTTTCAAGAATGGTTTTGATAAAGGCATTAAAATCCATCAAGATACCTCAGTAGAAGCGTAGGGAGGTTTGTCCATCCGATGGCCATTTCGTAATAAGTCAAACAGGTCCTCTACAGGTACTGAGGGGTAAGGGTTGCCACCCAACGTGAAAATCTCCCATAGCAACACTCCATACGCCCACACGTCACTTTTTGATGTGTATTTGCGGTCAAACAATGCTTCTGGGGCCATCCATTTCACGGGTAATCGTCCCTGTAAGATTAAAATACCTTATAGTCAGTTGAAACCAATTTATTTAAACTTGATAATTGACAGAACCTTATTGAGATCCCTTAAGAGATTTTTGCCAGGATAAAAAATATATACCAGTATCTAGTGTCTCGGAGAGATAATGTGAGCCTGGTTCTGGGAAAACTGGTCTAAACGCATGTACGAAGCGTCATGCCAGATTAGCCTGTGTAGCACGCACCTAAACTGGATTTATGTTTAGAAGAGACTGCCTTTAAATGAAAAATTTCATTAAAGGGGCAAGTGTGGTCCCTGACTGCACAGGCTTATATGGGATAACACTTTACGCACATGCATTGAGCCCAGTTTCCCCCTAACAAGGCCCATGTGAATGCTCACAGGGTGGATACCACTGTTCTGTTTTTAACCAACCTCCAAGAGTGCACTACCCTTTGTGCATGAAGTGATTTTAATTAAAACCTTACAATTTCTAACAAAATGTCTTTTTGAATTTGAACTTCACGATATTTGATACAAAAATGATAAGATTAAATGTAAGGCCTACAAGAAAGCCCATCAGTATGCAGCAGTCCCATAATTATTGGTCTTGTATCAACTACATTGTTCTGAACAGTTACATGTGATCAACATTCATTAAGTATTATCTATACAGAATATTAATAACATATAATAATCTTGTCGGAAAACATTTGAACTAATTCTTAACAGTCAGACAAGGAACGCACTAATTATTTGAAGAAAGATGATGCAGTATTAAATATTATGGCTAATTAAAGTTATTTAATCTAATGGGAAAACAACGTGTATACATAACATTAAAATGAGTGTCTTGGCAGATTTTTTAAACCTATAAATCAACAATCACTGGAAAAGGTGGTAATTACAAAACTGCCGACAAGAGGCAATTACGGTCAATGTCTGACATGCTTTCTCTTGATCTCCTACTAAAGAATGTCACAGTTGTAACCATAGAAACAGAAGGCTCTCACCAGACCAAACTGTAACTTTCGCTGTTTGCGAGGGTTCAGCTATCAAATTTTAATTATTTTAGCCATGCTCTAGGAAACCCAGGCTAATTGCATGTGTGTAAAGTGTCGTCCCTGATAAGTCTGCGTGGACTGCACAGGCTTATCTGGGACGACACTTACGCACAGGCATTAAGCCCGGTTTGGCTCATTAAGGTGGCTCATTTGTAAGTTACCTTTGCTTATTTCACATGATCAAAATAACTTCAATAAATAAACTGAAGTCATTCTACAGTCACCACAGTTACTTACATCGCCACATTTTCTGTAGTAATCCACCTCAGACAGGTTTCGTGTCAGACCAAAATCTGCAATTTTCAACACAAAGTCCTCGGACACCAGAATATTTCTGGCCGCTAGATCTCGATGTATGCACTGAAATACAGAGACATATAAATTGCTATTAATACAAAGGTGTTAAGACAAATAAAAAATACAAAATATGTAACGTGTCATGTTTGGAGGAAAATATTTGACTACTTTTTCTACTTGGATATTATTATTTTCCCCACACACACTTCTGAATCATATTCGAATGAGCCCCGTTCTGGGCAAATCGGGCTCGATTCATGTGCGTAAAGTGTCGCCCTAGAGAAGCTGTGCAATCCACAGTCAGGGACAGTACTTTCTGCTTCATGGATTTTTTGGTTTAAAGGAAGTCTCTTCTAAATGAAAATCCAGTCTAGGTAGAAAGTGTCATCACTGAACAGCCTGTGCTGCCTGCTTAGACCAATCTATGATGACACTTTACACACCTGCATTAAGCCCCGTTTTCTCAGAGTGAGTCTCATATAATTATTTCATAACACACACTTCTGAATCATATTAAAATATTTCGCTGTTATTATCTAACATAAACTAGAGATTTGTCATAAACAATACCCAGACACTGTATTGTCAGCTATGTTTCAATGGCAAATAACTCGGGAAAGTGTGGAGTGACAATTCAACTTAATTTCTTACATGACGTGACGCCAAGTATTCCATTCCGCGGGCAATCTGGTAAGCATACGAAATCAAGTCTTTTTCCGATAAGGGTTTTTCACAAATCAGGGGCTTTTCATAGTCCATTATGAGGGGTTTTTCGTTCTCACAGCCTGGCCGCCTAGTTCGAAGGTAATCTCGTAAGTTTCCGTTCGGTGCAAACTCTGTGATGACGTATAATGGCCCTGAATAATGCAAGGACAAAAGCTTTATTAACATGATTGAATTCAATGTTTCTGTGATAGAACATTAAACAAGAATGGCCCTTGCAAGTTCAGCCAGATTGAATGAAGATCTTTCATGAGCCCCAAAAGGTTTATGCTTATCTGTCAGCAGAATTTTGTTTTTTAATCTAGATAAAAATGGTAATAATATTGCCCTCTTTTAAGAATGCCATGAGGATATCCAGTTGTTACTAAAACATATTAAGGGGGTCACTCTTGCAAATTATTTTAAACTTCCAGTCGACTCCAAGCATGCTCTTTTTGTTCCAACACATCTTGTACATTTTGTGAATAAACTTATTGAACACTTTCCAGCTTATAAGCAAAGAGATATTGGCTATATGCAATGAGCATTAAACCAGATCAGCCTGCGAGTGGCTTGCAGTCTGTTCACTTTTAATGCTGTTTGCTGCTCATCAGTATCTTAGGGTTTGAAAAGAAGGCTTTTAAAGTTGAATCAAGTAAGAAAGGTCTTAAATTGAATTTTATTTTCTAAGGGACTTCAAAGTCAAAGTGCGTATCTGAGTGGAAAAGGGTTAACAGAAGACTGCCTAGGTGTTTGCTACTGACCATTCTGTGTGCAGCAGCCGAGCAGACTGATGATGTTCTTGTGACCTCGTACAATCTTCATCATCTCCATCTCAACCATCAGATCTGTCATCTCACGATCAGTGGCATCCTCTGTAGCATAGCAACCGTATCATAGCAATGGGCCCGTAAGTAGGGTTATCATAGCAACAGGCTTGTAAGTAGGGGTATGTAACAAGCGTGGTAAGTAGGGTTATAAATGCATTGTTCTCAGTTGAGTCAATAATACTATAGTTACCAAATTGTTTGTTAATTTCTTACAGTCCAGTCTTTTATCTGTATCTCTATACTTTATTCATGTTATACCAAAACCAAGAATATTATCAGAAGAATCTATGTAAATGGTTGAATATGATCAATGAACTCACGTTTCAACATTTTCACAGCCACGGTATTGGGGCCTTGTCGGTTGCCGATCCCTATGGCCCTGCCCTCCCGGACGACCCCGAATGCCCCAGACCCGAGCTCCTTCCCCAGGGTAAGCCTGTCCCGCGGGAATTCCCATTTGCTGTCGAGTGGCAGCTCGTATTCCGAGGCCATCGTCATGGCTGACGAGAAACGCCGTCTGCGCCCTGTTCCCTCAATACGGATCTCAGGAAACTGGATGGGCTCCACACTCATGCCAGGCTGGTCGGGGTAGTACAGGTCATTCTGGAAATAAATGAGTCACGTTCTGAGAAAACTTGCAGTCTGCACAGCATTATCTGGGACAACACTTTACGCACATGCATTAAACCAGATAAAAATGTTTAACGCCATTCATGATCAAATATCCTGTGCGCTAGGTATTCGTTTTGTAAGGTGAAAAAGACATTAAATTTGATGGTCCAATGAAGGATCTTTATCTTAATTATTGTGTTTAATGCACTTATGTTCTCTGTACAAGAAGAATTGAAAGAACATGGGTGGGCAACCCTAGCTACTATGTTAGTTTCTAACCGTGTATCATGTGATCAAATATATTCGTCATGATGGGACAGGCTCTCGTGTACTACCAGTCTACCACAACAATCCCAAGAAGGCACCTACTGATCTCATGACGATGACTCGTTTCACGTCGGCGTACTTGTACATCGGCTTGTGACGACACCTGCACACAATGATGATGATGAAAATTAACAAAAACACCGCACCGCAGCTCACGCCAATAAGGATGATGGTTTTTGGCGGCATCTGGTCGTGAGAACCATGCGCAAACTGTGGAGATGCCGTTATGTTCTTGTGTTTTAGTGCTTCCGCCTCTTCCACTGTAAAGAACAGGGAAAAGTTTGACACATATAAACTTGCAATCTTTGATAGCCTTTTCTGAAATAGTTTTTTTCTGAAAAGAAGCTGTTTGTTAGAGTCCTATGACGTTTGCTATACAGTTTGTCTGTTGGTCTGTTGACTAGTTTCATATTAATTTAACAGTATTTCTCTATTTGTCTAAAAGGGAAAATTTATTGGGTTTACAGATAAACATGCTAAAAAAGCCTATTTCAGACAATTCAATTCTCTTTGAGCAATTTTTGGCCGATCATCAAACATGGGTGAGATATTACAGCCATGAAATATAATTGAGCCGTGTTCTGTGAAAACGGGGCTTAATGCATGTGCGTAGTGTCGTCTCAGATTAGCCTGTGCCATCCCCACAAGCTAATCAGGGATGACACTTTACACCTTAACTGGATTTTCGAGAAGAAAAGACTTCCTTCAAACTAAAAATACCATAAAAGCAGACTGCACAGGCTTATCTGGGACAACACTTTACGCACATGCATTATGCCCCGTTTTCCTAAAGCGGGGCTTAATTACTTAGCAAGCTCCTATGCCACAACTACTATTGCCTCACGCTGACTCACCTGTCATGACGGTGAGGTAGGCACTCTTGTAGTTCATGCCGATGGTGTTGGTCACGAGGCACGTGTACCAGCTCTCGTCCTTGCGACTCACGTTTTTCAGCACGAGGTTCTGAGGGTCATCGATTGTCTTCTCGAAACCCGATTGCTGCAAGGGGTCAGGAAAACACAACTATTAGCAGGACGTCTGGGTCATGAGCTTAATAAAGCTTTACTAGCTCAGTGTTTGAGAATGTACTTTGAGTGAGACTGACAAAAATAGAAAGTTTACTGACTTTAGTTTGAGAGACATGACATTGAGCTTCACAGAAGTGAAGGGTTGAGATAATGAATTCATTATTAAGTGAAGCTGAGCAAATTGTTTGACAGACTGGTGTTATTTCATCAATAACAGACTGGTGTTATTTCATGAATGTTTAACAAACAAATGCTATTTCATGAATGTTTATCAGACTAGTGTTGTTTCATAAATGTTTAACAGACTGGTGTTGTTTCATAAATGTTTTACAGACTGGTGTAATATCATCAGTTTAACAGACTGGTGTTATTTCATCAATGTTTGACAGACTGGTGTTATCTCATCAATGTTTGACAGACTGGTGTTATCTCATCAATGTTTGACAGACTGGTGTTATCTCATCAATTGTTTAACAGACTGGTGTTATTTCATCAGTTTAACAGACTGGTGTTATTTCATCAATGTTTGACAGACTGGTGTTATCCCATCAATTGTTTAACAGAGTGGTGTTATTTCATCAATTATTTAACAGACTAGTGTTAGCTCATCAATTGTTGAACAGACTGGTGTTATTTTATCAATGTTTAGCAGACTGGTGTTATTTCAGCAATGTTTAGCAGACTGGTGTTATCTCATCAATTGTTTAACAGACTGGTGTTATTTCATCAATTGTTTAACAGACTGGTGTTATCTGATCAATTGTTTAACAGACTGGTGTTATTTCATCAATGTTTAGCAGACTGGTGTTATTTCGTCAATGTTTAGCAGATTGGTGTTATTTCGTCAATGTTAGCTGGGATAAAAACATCTAACTGTTGTCTGCACCCATACATGGAGAAGTAAAGTACTTTATAGAAAACATGATAAAATTGTATGAAAGTTGCACAATAAAAACGTATGATTTACAGCTTTAAGAAGACAGAAGATGCCTTGCAAGTCTCAATGGCATAAGTTTAGCAATAACCATATCTCTGACCAGTCAATCATCAACACTATAGCTGTTTCTCTTCATGAAATTTCTCTCTGACATTCGCCAATCAAAACCACAGGTTTCAAAAAGGTTTCACAATCGTGTACACTTTCCATGCAATATAATAAACATCTGTTTTCCACTCTTAGACAGTTTGATACAACTGATGTTCTACTATTGCTTATCTCTCTATGTATGAACTACATTATTCTCATTTAAAACAATATCTATTATAACAAATTAAGCGTCATTTAACAGCCAAAGATTGTCAGTTAAATAGTTAGTTTTCTTATTTTAATCTTCATTCTGGGCACTCCCTATTTTCTGAGATTACTTTAAATGGGTGAAGCCTATAATAATTATTATATGTTCTTAAGTTGCTTGTTTCATAAAGTGTTACTAGGTTTCGACTTCCGACAAGAAATATACAGTGGAAACTAAACACACCATCTACCTTGTCAGATATATTTCTCTTTAAATCATTCAACAAAAATTGTTAATAATCATTTTCATGCACTGTTTTTCTTCAGAAGATCTGATAAACTCAATGTTACTACTCTACAATCAGACAATCACGTTAGTGTAATGAACTAAAATGGGGCAGTGGCATATTTTCCAACCAAAGATCTTGTAGGTAAATGACACTCATTTGGCACATATCACTCAATGTTACAGCATTCAATTGCATTCTTTTTCACAACATTTATAGCTCATGCACAGATGGGACATGTCAAACAAATTAATCTTTCCAAATCCAAAGGACGAAGTTAACTATTTAAGACATAAAATATTTATTAAGATATATTTAACAATTTATTTTTTTTACTAATTAGGAGTATTCATGTATTTTTAAATCAGTCCAAACTTTACTATACTCCTACAGCATATTAAACTGGTGAAAGTAGTACAAATATGGCAACCACAATGGCTGTACTAAACAGGACCAAATAGATGGTAGTGAGCAAGTTATAAGGCTTGAGAACCAAAAATATAACATTCACAAATTCACTAAAACTAAAAACATAAATCAGACAATAATCCACTCACATGGTGCACAGCTGTACTTTGTGTTGTGCACACACACATGTTGCAGTTAGAACTCATGCAGGGGTCACATGATGGTCACATGACCATGACACACAAGTCAACACTGATTCTATTAATAGCAACATGTCACAGATTGGTTTGCTTCATTCAAACACACATTGGATGCAGGGCGAGTCATTCTCGATGTTGTTACAATACCATACCGTTTCAGCCTGCGTTCCCAGAGGGCAAGAAAAGCAACAAGAATTTGCATTAAACTGGCAAGAAAATAACATAATAATATAATATTCTGCAACCACAGGCATCTAAAAGGTTCCAAATCTTGTAAATTAGTATAAAACAACCTGCTTTTTAATGTATTTGCAAATAAATCACAAAATTTACATCAACAACTTCTTTTTCTTCTCCTGAAACATTGTCAAAAACCTACTTCAACAACAGTATAACATGTTTATTCATATTTAAAAACTTGTATAATATTACCAGCTGCTTTAATGGCTGAAAATGCAAATGTATCACTTTAAACAATATTAAAATGATTGTCACTAACAAATATTAACATTCACATTTCCGCTGATCGCCTACCTGCAACAACTTGACATTTGGTCTCCCATTCTCATCCACATAGGAGTCATTGATCTTCAAGTGCTGGAACCACTGCAGGAAGGGTTGCGAGTCACTGAGTATGATCTTGCATGTAAACCTGACGGTGTCACCCTCTGTTGCTGTCTGGTTCTCTATCTCATCCAGTATTGGCGCTACCGGCAGCCGCTCTGTAATAGTATTATATTATATCAACCCTTTATATATGAGCCACGCTCTGTAAAAACTGGGCATAATGCATGTGCGCAAATTGATGTCCCAGATTAGCCTGTGCAGTCCGCACAGGCTAATCACAGACACTTTCTGCTTTCAAGGAATTTGTATTTACAGGAATAAACGGTTTAAAAGGTTAAAGGTTTAAAATCCAATTTAGACGGAAGTGACACCTCTGATTAGCCTGTGTGGACTACACAGGCTAATCTTGGACAACGCTGTATGCACATGCATTAAGCCCCGTTTTCCCAGAGCGTTTCATATTGCAATCAAGCCTACGCTAAAAACATTGCACCACACCAGGTGAATACCCTCAGTGAAACTCCACCTGTTAAATGGCAGTTATTACAGCAATGGGGCCAATATTTCCTTGACAGATGTCCAATGTTATCAGTCCAATACCCACAAGCCCTCTCCCTTCCATTTAACAGCCTTACTAATTTCCAGCTCAGAAGCAAAGTGATAATGTCCATATACAGCCAGCATAAAACCAGAACAGCCTGTGAGTTAGGAGTAACATAGTAACTCACAGTCTGTTCAGGTTGTATGCTGTTTGCTGCTCATCAGTTTTCTAGGGTTGGATATCTAGAATTTTAACTTGAATCTATTAGGTTTTAAATTCAATTTGATTTTCTAAGGCACAACAAATGGGTCAAAATTTGTATCACAGAGGTTGATAAACCTCCACCTCTACCACTGTGCCTTCAAGAGATTCTCTCTAATTCCCAACAGAGTAAGAGCCACCTAGCACCATGCAAAGTCCCGTATGGGATAATTGGCAGACATAAAACACTGATAACTTCCCCCCAGTAAAGAAACGGGGCACACTGCTATCAAAGACTCTCCATCACTGCTATGCCACACGATCTTATTAGCAGAAAAATGGCTGAAAAAAATACTGACAATTTATTGGAAAATAATACAAAATAGATCTAATGGCATCTTCTATTGCCAAAAAAACAACACAGTTTATTGTTGCTGGTAATGATACCGAAAGAATAGTCAGCTGCCGATGAATTATCCCCTGAATAATGGGCCGTATGAAACGGCTGCCAATTTCTTGCATGTGGTTTCCGTCAGGATGTGTATCAAACTATGAAAAATCTGTTCTGACAGTGACACACTCAGGGATTTTTCATTTCTGATTTATTTTCATAAAGCGTAATTAGGAATCTGCTTCTTATGCTCAGATGGTTTAATCGTCCACATCAATTTAATTCAACTTCACTCACAGATGTATGCATTTCTTTTTAATTACATGAAAATAGCTGATGAGAATGTTTAAAACCAGAAAAAAGTAATAAGAGCTCTTGGAAAACGGGAATCTACTACTATTGACGCAAATAAGCTGTGCAGTATGCACAGGCTAATCAGGGACGACACTTTACGCCTAAATTGGATTTTTGCTTAGAAGAGACTCTTAAAAGGAAAAATACCATAAAAGCAGCAAGTGTTGTACCTGATGACCTGTACGGACTGCACAGGCTAATCAGTGGAAACACTTTAAGCACATGCATTAAGCCCCATTTTCCCAGAAAACTACAAGAGCCGACCACCTTTCTTGCATGTATGATAATATGCTGTTTGACACTTTTGGCAATCTGTGACCAGGAAAGATCAGTAAACTTATCATCAACATGTGCCAGATTTAGTGGGTAGGAACACAAACACACAAGCTCAAGTATCACTTACGGAGCACATCGACAGTGAAGGTCCAGTTGATGGCACCGAAGGTGTTGGCCACGATGCACATGTACTGTCCCTTGTCCTCCAGAGCAAGGTCATCTATCTTCAGCTTCCAACGATTCTTGGGCACATACTGAAACAACAGTCCCAATAGTAATGGAAATGGTCTGGAGGTGTTAGGGTGGATGGCTATGACAAAAGTCATTATTAATATGACATAAAAACAGAAGAATCGACACATATTTCACTTATCTTTTTCTACAACTTTTACTCACAGTACTGGATTTTTTTCTTTTGTTAGTTTTTTTTTTAAATAAGCATCATTTGAGAAATATTTGAAAAGCATACTGAATTGACTGTCCAGTGCCCTAGTAGACTTAACAGAAAACCATGGCAAAACACACACAAAGCTGGCCCAAGCCCACCACTGCCCTCTCTAACACCTAAATCACGGCCAGAATCCTTGAACAACAGGCATCCCAGATCTCTACCCCACACCAGATCATGAGCCAGGAGAACATATTTATGATATTTTATGGCCGCCAGGCTGTGGCGTGATCTGCTCTAACAATTGACGCTGACTGTATAAACGGCTCATTAAGTTATTTTAACAGGCTTAACCACTTAGGCACCAACGTTTTCAGATTTTCTCAGAAAAAATTTATTAACTATGGCAGATGGTATTTTCTTCATAATAACAATCAGAAGGTAACCCAATGATTTTTTATAAATTATCATGCGCAGTGATGTACCCAGGTTTAAGATCACAACAAAGTTGAAATGATTTGAACAGCTTTGAAGTCAGAATATCCTCAATATGATACATTGAGCAGTTTCTGACAGGGGCTACACACTGAAGAATTCTGGATTTCCAAATGAAACCAAATTATTCCAAGGTGGGAAATGTAAAAGAAAACTTATTGCCAACCAAGTTGCCTTCCTTTCTATATCCCTATGGAAGAAACAACATTGGCAGGCATGGAGTGGGGAATATAAAACAGATGTGGGGATGGTACGGACGGTCCTAAGCACTACCACAGACATGCACTTGCTGTACACATCACTTAAGCCATTTGTAGATTAAACATACTTTAGGACCAGGTCAGCATTTACTTCAGTAATAACTAAAACATCTTCTTTGATAGATCAGCAACAAAACAGACGGATGAGTAAAGAGTCTGGCACGTTGTTACCAGAAATGTCTTTATTAACAGTGTTTTTTTTTAATAATGTTTTGTTTGTTTAAGTTGGATTTTTCGCTGTTTGCAGCAGTACTCTAGTCATATCACAGCTGTCACTTTACCAACTCACACTGTCCAAGGCATTGCTGGTTTACCACAACTAAGTGCACATATTTATGCCAGAAAGTGACAACTGTCCTGCTAAAGCCATAGAAATTAGAGTTCTTTGAAATCGCTTACCATTCTTTTAGTTAAGTTTATGAAGAACACTGGACATTGGCATTCTGGGCAAAAATTGTCCTTGGTTACCACGAAACCCTAATGACACTAATTTTTGAACCCTAACGACACTAATTTTTCATGCCTAAATTATTATGTTTAGAGATGTCCGTGAAAAACTAGACAAACACCTGTTCTATGGCATAGACTGCATTCTGGGAAAACTGGGCTTAATGGATGAGCATAAATTGTTATCCCAAATTAGCTGTGCAGTACACACAGGCTAATCAGGGAAGACACTTTCCGCTTGTATGGAATTTTTGGTTTAAACAAAGTCTCTTCTAAACAAAAAATGTAGTGTCAACATTTTAAGCACCTGCATTAAGCCTAGTTTTCCCAGAACGAGGCTCGCAGAATGCAGTAACCCACCTTGCTTTTCGTGAGATCGAGGAGCACTCGTTTCTCCCCGTCCACCTTGTACCAGGTGATGTTGGGCTCCGGGTAGCCCACCACATCACAGTCCAACTCCACGGTCTTGGTGGCTGAGCCGCTGATGTAGGAGGCACGACCCTTACGCTTTGACCAGGCTGGCTCAGCTGAAATACCCAACATGATATGTGAAAATGTAAGCCTTGCTCTGGAACAACTAAATGCATGTGCATAAAGTGTCATCCCAGATGCCAAAGGCTAATCAGGGACGACACTTTTTTTAAATAAAGCCAAAAGTGTCGTCCCTGATTAGCCTGTGTGGACTGCACAGGCTTATCTGGGACGACACTTAATGCATATGCATGAAGCCCAGTTTTCCGAATACAAGGCTCATATTACCCATGTGACTATCTTGACTCTGCCAAGGAGGTCACAGGGTTGTGTGGGAATGTAACATCTGAAACCTTTTTCTGGGGCAAAAATGTATAGTTATTTTTAATATAAATGTCTAGCCAGTTCAAGGTGGAAGGAAAGTATTTATACTGTTCCCATAAAATTTCTCTTCAAACTGCACACATTAATCAGGGACACTACGCACAAGCATAAAGCCCAGTTTCCCCAGAGCAAGGCTCAATTTGTTTTGGTACAAGTCCTAGTTATAGTTTAATTATGCTATTAGTTGCTGCTCCACATTCAAATGTCAGAATACAATACAAACATAACCCAATTTAAACATTTGCATTACATCATTACTTCAATTTCCCAGCAAAATATCAACAGAGAAACACTAAAATACCAGATAAACAAGGTCTCCATGTTGTTAACAGTGTTCTGTACACATCCAGACCTGACAGGCCCAATAATTCAATCTAGCAGGACTGACCTCAACCCAGCCACCAGCCACCCTCACTGGCAGACCCATTGTTATTGTCAATTATATTTTCATAAGCAAGGTGCCAGTCAGGGGCAGGCTTAGAAGGTTAGCTGGTACTTAACTATGATTTAATATTTTATTAACATTATCTTTTGAAAGAACAATAATTTTGCATTTTGTTTCAGACCGACCATCATTTGCGAACAAAAATTGTTTTCAAGGCATTCATTTCTGATTTCTTCATTCATTGTTAATTTTTACATTGAAAGTATTTTCCAAATTACATTGGCGTAAATACCTGACAGAATGTGCATACTTCATTTGCAACACTTACTTGCTACGGAAAGGAAGGGATCACTGTCATCGTTGTTGTTGTCATTGTCGTCATAATCAAAGGGGGACGTGGCATCCTCTATGCAATGAGAAACACACGGCATTGTGAGAGACCATTGTTACCTTGGTAACAATCATTTTGTAATGAGTCTTCATCAACACAGTTAGACAGTGTTGTCCCACTTTCTTCAAACATTCATATACACATACCAATTGAATAAAAAACAAGCAAATTCGTTGAATTGATATCCCCCGCCAAACTAGAGCTTTGTCACAGACGTGACGTATACCACCACATGCTGCATTGACACAGAATACAAAGGGCCAATATCCGTTATTAACAGATGGTGTACAATGCCATTTGGTGTGCATCATCCTCTTATCCATATAAATACTCATACCAAGTTTCAATGAAATCCGCCAAAGCACTTCCAAAATATGGCTCCGGACACAAAAGTGCCGGACAGACGGAAAATGCCAAAACAATATCCCCCCGCCTTTGACCAGGGATAATAAGACAACTACATAATAGAAAGAAAGGCTATGATGTCAGAAGGTACCTAACTCTGAAAAGCTCCTGTGATACCTCTGAAAACAAAAGTTTTGAAAGCAAAAAAGTAATATTATAATTTACATTTGATTATTTTTTTGCTTGTTTTGTCCATAATTTAATGCAAAACATTTCCTAACACACACCCTTAAATATTAATGATTAAAACTAACAGTTTATAGTGCTAACATGCCACCAATATGATTCAACAGATTTGGACTTCTACTTTACCCTTTCCTGTTCAGATACACACTTTGACTCATTTGTAGTCCCTTAGAAAATCAAATTAGATTTAAGACCTCTCTTACAATATTCAAGTTTTGAGGGTTATTTCCAACCCTAAGGTACTGATGAGCAGTAAACAGTATAAAACCTGAACAGACTGCGAGTTACTCGCTTGCTGTACTAGTTTTAAGCTGGTTGCATATAGTCATTTTCCACTTTGCTTCAGAGTGGGAAAGGGTTCAGAAGAACTTCCATACTGGAATTGTTTCAGAATGCTGTACTCACCAATTTCTTTGAGGACTCGGAGCGTCATGTTTCCCCACAGCACGCCATGTTGATTGTACGCCTTACACGCATACTCTCCAGCATCAGACAGTTGGGTGTTGATCACCTCCAAGGCATACTTAGTTATCCGAACCCTTAAATGAAACAAGCTCACTCTTTACACACATTCACTTCTGAAAGTCTCATAAAAACAGATTTACAGGTTCCAAAATATTCTTCTTGCAATTACAATCATGATTTGGCAAAAACACTATAAAATAATAGGCATCAGAGTATCTACAAGCAGGCCAACCTATGGTAACCAATGGCATAGTGAGAAATGTTTAATTCTAACCAATGTTTAAAAATTCATAGACCACTGCAGCTCTTTATTTCCTATTTGAGCATGTTAAAAATGTTGACAAGAATGTTTAAATCAATCAAAATCAATCAAATCAACAATACAGTACAGTCTTTATAGTGAAGTTATTCCCGTTCAATGCTACAAACTCACCGCTTGCCGTCGGCCAGTGCTTCCCCATTTTTGAACCACTCTATGAACGGACGAGGCGTGCCTTTCACCTTGCAGAAGAGTTTCGTGCTGTCATTGACTAAGGTCGTACGTTGAGACACAAAGAACTTCTTCCACTCAGGGGCACTACCTGCAATCACAGAGAAAACAGTCAGATTGGGTCAATGCTGCAATACAAGCACTTAAGTTACAATGATCCAACTCCCAGCTTTATGAACCTCCAGGTCTGTTTAGTGTTTAGTGTTTTAGTCATTAAGGGAGGTAAATCATGGTATTGCTGTCAAAACAGGGAAAGGTAACCACCGAGCATTGCAAGATTTTTCTTTAGAGCGGAAACCAGTGTTTTCAGTTCTCAAGTTTCAATACAGAAAATCTAGATGTTCATTCTGGTCTGCTGCTTCCTCACCACCTCACCAGTGGACAAATATTTTGTTGTACAAACAAAGGTGACATCAAACAACACTTGTAAGGGAGTGTTTTCTGCTAGACAAGGGATGACCAGGTCACTGCACGGACTATACCCTCACCTAACAGCGTTTAAAAACAAAACAATTCAAGCATCTTCATCTACTGCTATACACCCTTTCAGTTATTGACAGTTTGTAATTACCTCCCCTGAATGACGTCATTCGGGGATACCCGATTATCGATTGTAAGCGAACAAAGAGATTTCTTGTTTGACAATGTGTGTTTTCTACGTCTCTGCCTCTGGTGTTTTCATAATATATGAACGTTATTGTTTATATGCGGGACGGTTATTACATAATAACATTATGTGTTTTGTCAATAAATTGATAATGTATTCTAAAATAAACACTAAAACACCCAAATAATAATTCAACGACATACTATTCAGTTCTATTAGTGAATATTTACAAATTTTATTGCATCTTTATAAAAAATGCGAGTTACCCATTAACACAAAGATCTATCAATTAACATCAGCGTAAAGGTGGTCTGAAGACTTAACATCGATAAGTGCTCAAAATTAAGATATAAATTAGCCGCAAAATACAATACATAGTATTATGTAACTATTTAATGGTGTGTTGGTGTGTGTTATTTTTTATGAACTATCGAGCGTGTAAGAGGTGTGTTGATTTAACCATAAGACAAAGCACTATTAAAAAGTGAAGTACATGCCACTCTTTAATAAATGTTATGTTAATTTTATTTTACCTTTTTTTTACAGTGAATGGCAATATTGAAGAATTATTATATACAAGTGAAAAAAACGGACGTGGTGCGAATCGAACTGTCTATGCCTGTATATTGAAATCTCTTTATAAGTGATCAGAGTGATAAATATATAGCATTTAAATTATAAATCTGTATTATTTGTCATTTGTACAATTTTCTCTCCGGCTGATTTTGTTTAATCCGCTTGACGTCACATCCGGCTAAGGGACACAACTCTAACACTAGTAAATGCGAATAACTGAAGGCTTGTCACCATAGGATGACATATGCCCCCTTTTTCCACATTTTTCTAAACCTAAAGGAAAAGTGTTTTTCCAAATTTTTCGAAACCTAAACGCAAAGTGTGACGGAATTTCAGACGGACAGACAGACAGACAGTGCGATCACTATATGCCCACCTTCGGGGGTTTAAAAAACTTTTAAAATTTGGGCTTACATTATAATGCATTTAAAAAAGTGATGCTGTTTTCATTTTATTACTGTTGTTGTACACATTTTGTTTTGTAAAGTATGCATCTGAACAAATATAATGGTAATGTTTACTGATCCACCTGGCTAGAAAAAAATCACAAAATAGCCCCCACTATGTCACAGATAAATCATGTAACAACAAACAATGAATTCCTACCCATATTTCACTACAATTGTTGCTGGCCACAGTTTAACAACAAAGCCCAGGGAGGTATAGCATCTCCTAATCATCTCAGGGCAACAGGGTCACTTGGAATGGAGTAACATTATACAAGATCATGCAACCCGACCCAGATCTAATTCACCAGAGCCCAGCACGCTCTCATAATTAATCACTTCCTGTGTTCATCTATAGACTATCATGACATCAACATTGTGTGGGGATGGGCCCCAGATTACAACAGGGCCCTTGTTCCAGCCTGATAACCTCTGGTATTTGGGGCTCCAACCTAGATTTGTATGTTACATAGTGATTACAGAATTATTGCCTTTATTCCCATTTTTTTTAACATCTACAAGCACTTGTGAATTATATTGTTTTTTTGGCAAAAACTGTTAACAATTTTAAAAGTAATAACAATTATTTGTTTTACTTTTTAAATTTTTGGTTTGAAAAGTTCAGTTAATATAAATGAACTGGATATACAACAGTGAACAGTAATACAAATTTATCTCTAAACTGAACTAAATAAGTATGTGCAATATCATAATAAGGTGAGGCAAAATTGCAGTTTTATTTATTTACTAAAAAATAATCATTTTGAAATATCCAAATTTTCAATATAAAATCCAACCCATTATAAAGCATAAATATAATTATGCACTATTTTCTGAGTTAACCATGCATAGAAAACTATGAAATTCAATTTAAATATATAAAGATTATAACCTTACTCATTTTTTTATGACAGGTGAAAGGTAAGGCAAAACATTGTAGACTTAAAATTTTGTATAAAATTTAATTTGCAAAAAACATTCAAAAGGGGGAAAACCCAACTTTGAGGTCCAACTTACAAAGATCGCACTTGAAAGTTTTACTTTAAAATACTTAGAAAGTCAGAGCTGAATGAGCAATCAATCAAAACATTCATCACTTCAACATTTATTTAAATATATGATAATCAACTGTCAAATCATCACTAGGGCAACAATCACAGCATTATGAGAAGTTTATTAATTATATTCAGACAAATTGGATGTCAACAAACGTTGAATAGCCATTTCAGAAGATACATTTGTTCAATTTTATTGAGATTTTTCCAAACTCACACTTCAGTCCATTTTGGCGTCAGCTTATTTGCATCTCACTATATATTTAAATTAAAACATTTGTCATTTTTAATTTAATTTCACATTTGTTTCTTATCACAACTCAGGCATTTATGGCTGTATAGGTCTCCTTTTCTTTGAAATGGGACACTCTAATAAGAGAAGTCAGAGCATCAGACATAATTTTGTTAAGGCAATCATTATGGTTTTAAGAACATCCACTCTTGAGTGTTTCCCATCTTGATTTTTATTTGAGCCCTGTTCTGGGAAAACTGGGCTTAATTCATGTGCGTAACATGTTATCCCAGATTAGCCTGTGTAGTCAGACGACACTTTGCCCAGTGTTCCGTATCTTGCATTATTTTCTATAATCCACTTGCCATTCATCCCATTTGTACCTGCTACACATCACCAACTTCAACCTGTTTTCAAAGCAAACACATTTAATTCGCCAACATGTCATAATATTTTATCGAGTTATGCAAATTCATAACCATTACGGGCACTACTTCAATGGTAACCATGGTATTTTTTTTAGTCACTACAGATTTATCTTTACACAATCCTAAACTGTAAAATTCACAAAGGAGTTCCCACTTTAGACTAGGGTGAACCATAGGAAAACATCCTGTCCCTCTATTGTACCGAAAAGATAAAATCTTATGCTTAGTGTTAAATCACGGGGTCTCTTGAAACCCGATTTTCTGCCATAACACATCAGGTGTGAAAACAACTAGGCAGCTTTTATTTGATTTTTAGACCACATTTCAATGACACATGAATAAAATGGGTATAAAGTCTAACAAATTTAAATGCCATAGCAACCATTTTATCATTAATTCTTTATATCAATATAAATACTTCAGTGCAGCCATTTGTGTGGGGTGAAAACTCATTAAAGTTCTATTGACGACAGCTACATGTGGCCGGTTAATGGAGATCACTGGGATGACAGAGTTTCATGTTCACAAAATTAAATTTACTCACTATCGGTTTGCTATATACACACTTATCTTTCACAATTAACAACATTTTTTGGATGCTTCAATGGTGGTGGCCGTTATTTTAAACTTTCAAATTCGTTAGCCTTTTCACCACTTCATTTCTTAACAGGTTTCCTTAATACATTTATAAATAGTTCATTTCCATTTATCCACATTCCTTAAAATGAAAAAAAATCCATAAAAGCGGAAAGTGTTGTCCCTGATAAGCATGTGTGGACTGCAAAACCGTGTTTTTACGCACATGAATTAAGCACCATTTTGCCAAAGTGTGGCTCATTTACCAGCATTGTTCACTGTTGAAGTATCTAGTGGCTTCATTTGACAAGTAATTAGAAACCAGTTGAAATTATTATAATTATACAATTAGATTCACAATACCATGATCAAAGAAAGCAACCCTGACTTTGAATGCATTTAAATGCCTGTTGTTGGTAAATTACAACTCAGTTGATGGAGATAATACATTTTTTGCTTGAGCATAAAAACTAACAAGCTTAGTGCAATAAGACCCATGGAACAGAATCTGTGTGGCACCACATTTCGTAGAGTACACTACAAAACACACTTGGATGGATAAAAGCTAAAAGAAATATCATTTAGCTCTTTTTTCTCATCAACTGTTTCTTTCGTGGCTGCATTATGATGGTGTATTTTACCTAAAGTTACATTTTTTTTATGGAATCTTATAAGTGTCTGTTATGAACTTGTAGTACTTTTCAGGTTGTCTGCAATGGGTATAAAAGCTGAACTTTGATGGATAAAAGCTAAAAGCAAAAACACAAATATCATTAAGCTTGTTTATATCATCAACATGTTCTTTCATGGCTGCATTATGTTGGTGTATTTTAGCTAAAGTGACAATATGTTTAAGGAATGTATTCTCAGTGTCTGTTATGAACGAGAAGCACATTTCTGGGNCAAGTCAGCCTGACAGAGTGGGTATGTCAGCTATGTCAGTGAAGGTGTTCATTAGGGGTACCTCACTGAGCTATGTCTTCAATGCTCTTAACATAACAAGCTGAGTGGCTGTGGAATGACATTGGAGAAGTAGAAACATTCTCTTCAAACTCCTCGCATTTCTGTTGTCTGTACACCCAAAGCTTATATTATTGTTTTGTTTCATCATTAGATTATTTCCAGTGAATCTTTCAGTCAGACAGCCATTGTAAATTCAGCCACATGTTTCCCATGAGAAAAATAATGACATGATTGTGTTTTCAATAGAAAAAAAAACAGGAATCCGATAAAAATTAAGTATTATTATTATTTATTATTTTAATTGATTTACAAAATATTTTAAGAGCACAACACTGTGAAACATTTGAAATTAACAAATTCAGAATGCTTTTGAATTCTTTATTTACAAAATTTGGAAATTAAATCTGCATTAATACAGAAAAGCTACTGTGAATATTCCCATTTAGACAGACAGAAGAGCTCTTTAACCAGTAATTAATTGAGACAATATGTTGTCTTCTAAATCTGGATTCAAACCCAGACTTGATGGTTTCCTAAGTAACCTTCAACCTGCAAAATCTTCCATTGCGCATTACCAATAAATCATCGGGGTTACAATATAATTGCAAGATAATTGCTAAAATAATATCAATTACAGTGGCTCAGCATCAATGGGAAGTTCTTTAATCTATTATATCTTTAATTAACAACGATTAAGCAAGTAATCATAGACACACTTGGGTTACATAAATAATTCAAGCTCTTGCATAACGGTGTTTTTCCTGAGATAGGTTTCAGACTCCACAGCTTTGATCTTCAGACCATCACCCTGGCAGGGCTACAATCTTGAGTGGCCCAACAAACAGTGGCAAACTATGACAACTATTTACACACACTTGCAAATACTCTTAAATCAATTTCAAAGGTAAACCTCCATGATTCATATTGCTCCCCAGAGTGGTTGGGACAATTCTCGACCCAGTGTGAAGATGGTGTAGATTGCTGGAGGGACAAGGACTCTAGATTGATACAAACATGCTCCTATACCGCTCCTCAAGCCACCAGTTTTTCTTGCACAAAAACACTCGTAAGAGCAGAAGTGTCCACGCTATAGACAAGTTAGGCCACCAAATGAAAAAATAAATACAATCTTGAAAATAAGTTAGGCTACCCAAATGAAAGTTTTAAAATAAATATGATCTTGAACATTAGCAGTGGTTTTCCACCATTTAAGGAATTGGGCTGGGGCCCTTTAAAATACAAATACTTTAAAATTGAGAATAAGTGTTAACACTATTATATTTACTAAGATTCAACCCATTGAGCTGGACAGAGAAATTATTATTTTTAGGAAATCTTCAATTCAGAATTTTAGGCAGTCAATTGGGAAAATATATACTTTTTAACATTAGGAATGAGGTGTCATTTCAACCCCAAATTTGACCACAAAAAGTAACACTGATTAGTGTTGTGTTCCATTATTTTGTTGAATACTCATAGTGAAATAATGCTTGCTAGGGCCTTGATAACATATTACTGTTATTACATATGCTTTAAACTAATTAAATGTGATAAAAAGCAGACGTTGAAAAGATACACATAAATGAGCAATGCCTTTATCTTAATGGGTGTAATGACTAGATCTGGATCACATGAGAAGAATGCAGAGACTGGATGTAATTTTTTTGGCGGGGACAAAAACATTGCAGAAAAAGACAATGCACTGGAAACAAGCATTATTTTACTTCAATTAAAACATTCTTTTTTATCCATAAAACATTCATCAGAATGATGTACAGTTATTAGGGGGAAGGAATAAAGTGCTATACCAAAGAGATAGTTCAGTTTCTCTACGATTGGCACCAGAAAGATGCACAAGATACACCTGACCATAATGCATTAATTCTCAAGATTCTCTTCACCTTCTACCCCCAACACACTTTCCAACATAATCCCGCTAATCTGCAGCAGCCATCAGGCAATCACGGCCCAAGCACCTTGCTAAGGGGTGGCTATCTGAGATCAATTAGCGTGTTGTTGCAGCCAATTAGCCCCCTGATGATAACACCACTCACCACTTGGACACCCTGTTAGGCCTCAACTGGCCAGAACAGCTTGTGGATCAAGCAGATAAGCCCAAGAATGGGACAGGTATTGTCTACTTATTGTTTTACAATTGTTTTGTTTTTTTACCCAAGAATATAATCCTTTTAGAATCATCCATTTGGAATACAATTGAGGCTGCTCTGGGAAAATGGGGCTTAAAACATCTGCATAGTGTTGTCTTAGATAAGCCTGTGCAGTCTGCACAGTCTTATCAGGGACAAGACTCTCCCCCTTAACTGTTTTTTTTCTCTTAGAAGAGACTACCTTTAAATATAAAATACCATAAAAGCAGAAAGTGTCGTCTCTGATTAGCCTGTGCAGACTGTGTAACAAAATGTGTAACAATTACTAAGCACTTTTTCTATCAGATGGCCGAACTAGTTCATCATAAAATGGGCATGTTAATGCTAGTCATGATAAGCCTGCTGTAGCTTTCAACCAAATACTTATGATACAGGAGACCAGCAATCATATTAACAACTGGCAGGAAGATTATGCAGGGAACCAGGAAATCAAAGCTCTGAAGTGTCCAGAAGTGTCAGACAGTGATATGATTGGACAGGATAGTTCCCACACTGGGTCTGCTTGCACTAATTGTTCTGGACAGTTTGGACTCCAGGTCAGACTGCACTACTTAGTTAGGCTTACTTCCCATGTCAATCACACATCAGGGCCATGAGTT
Source organism: Dreissena rostriformis (assembly GCA_007657795.1). Lineage (NCBI taxonomy): Eukaryota > Metazoa > Mollusca > Bivalvia > Myida > Dreissenidae > Dreissena > Dreissena rostriformis. Next base: position 261,164 of record VMBQ01000323.1, on the reverse strand, counting down.
CCAACTGACCAATAGTGCCGTGTTCTGGGCAAAACTTGGCTTAAAGAATGTGCATAAAGTGTCATTTCAGATTAGCCTGTGCAGAGGGCACAGGTTTATCAGGGAGGACACTTTCCCCTAGACTAGATTTTCGTTTAGAAAGCCTTTCTTTACTCAACAAATTCCATATAAGCAGAAGGTGTTATCCCTGATTAGTCTGTGCAGACTGAAGTGGCTAATCTGGGACAATACTTTATGCCCTTACATTAAGCCCAGTTTTCGCAGAACAAGGCACAATAGTGTACTACATCTGATGACTGTATTTGCTTAAATACGGGAACTAAGAATATCATATTACTGTTATATAAATCATTGTGAAAATTAACTGAATCAGGGAAAATGTACAAAGATATTAGAAGAACAGAACTACATGTATGCATCAATTTATTCTTTATTTGATTGATTTGCTCATTAATTTATTCGACTTCAATAAATAACAAACACATTAGCTCATGTGGTAATTAGCTGCATTAACATAAATAATGTTAATCCGAGGTGAAAGCTATCATTTCTAAAACAAATATATCATCATGTCATCGCAATATGAAGCCTATACTGCTCATTGTGCAAATACTTCTTGAGTTATAGTGGAGAGGAGAATGATCTGTAAATCAGTTCCAGATAGCTGCCCAAGCAAAATGTCTAATCCTTGAAGACTGAAGAGTGATGTGTAAAAAACACACCAATACCGAAGACACATTATTTTATAGCAGTGAAAAAGCAACCAGATTACAAAGCAGTGATTTTTTTACCTGCGAGTCCTGCGTCCTGGACTCACAAAATCTCTGGGGATGCACAGTTTCGAATTATGTGAGTCCCAAAAATGCATTGAAAAAAAAAATAAAAATACAGTTTAATATTTGGACTCTTTCTTTCAATTCGGGGACTCATAGATTTGCAAGTTATCGAGTCCCAGGACTCAATTGAGAAATTTTGTTAAAATATCACTGCAAAGCTGCATGAACATCATACAACTGAGCCACACTCTGTGAAAAGGTGGTTAAATGCATGTGCATAAAGTGTCGCCCCAGATAATCAGGGACGACATTTTACACCTAACTGAATTTTTTCTAATATAAAAAAAAATCCTTTAAACAAAAAAATATCATTAAAGCTGAAAGTGTTGTCCCCGATAAGCCTGTGCAGCCTGCATAGGCTAACCTTGGTTGACACTTTACGCACATGCATAAAACTCAATTTTCACAGAGCAGGGCTCAATTATAATCTCAGGATGGTCCAGGATCCTCAACAAATGTGTGCATCATCACACAACTGAGGTAATACATGATGAAGTTGCCGTATCCAGTCACCATCATGGAATATCAACTTCAAATTAGAGGATGTGAAATGGCAGGACATAATTATAATAGGTCTATATGATACTTTATACAGTTATGCACAATCATGAAACTATTTGTACAGCTAAAGTTTCGAGATGTTATGAAGAAAAATCTTTGTATTTCGACTTAGTTTGAAGAGGTGCATTTCTTGAATGATAGTAAACTAGAGGGTTTGTATATATGGAATGTACTACGTTTAATTTCATTATCATTTACAATTGTAGACATCCCAAAATCTTAACGTTTTTCTTTTCCCTAATCACCTTGATTAAGAAAACCTAACCTCAGTACAACACCACTACTCCTTCATACAGGCAACACTTTGTGAGCCTTACCACTGACAAGAAAAGCCGCTTTTTTATGACACTTCAACATGGATAATACGTAATTATCGCATGGATTAGCTTCCTTTAAGGTCACATCTGCCGTTGGACTGTATGGCTTTCAGAGAACAGTATCAGTTATTGGTGACATAATCATGTGTGTTACTTTACCATGAACATAAGCCTGTGCTAAACAAGGACAACTCTTTCAGTCGAGATTAGATTTTCGTGTAGAAAAGACTTTCCTTAAGTTAAACGAAATATTCCATCAAAGCGGAAAGCGTTGTTCCTGATTAGCCTGTGCTGACTTCACAGGCTTATCTAGGACTTTACTTTACACACATGCATTAAGTCCGGTTTTCTCAAAGCAAGTCCTAAATGTAAATGTAATATTTCCAAGAATCTGGCATAATATTCAGGAAGTGGCATTAACAAACCACATGAACATTCTTTTGCTATTCTATTTTAGCACAAAAAGATTTATAATGAACCAAGCAAGATAGGTGGTAATTAACCCCAATTTACTATACCTACATCTAATGTACAACTAATACCATCAAGTTTTTAAAGTGCTGCATAATAAACCATATAGATACATCAGAGAGCTATAAAGCAGCGTGTCAAAGTGCCATAAACTGGTATGAACTCCCCACACGGAGTTATGAGTTACGTTACGAGTTACGTTCAGCGGTGTTCAGAAATATGCCAAGAATTTCATAGTAAAATATCAACCTAGAGTATGCATACGCAACATAAGAAGAAAATCTTTTAATCAATTGCAACAGATGGCAGAGTCACGATTTTTTTGAGTAATTTATTCAGCATGAAACACTGAATAGCCTCTGATCTTAGTGGAAAAACAACATAATGGAACCATGATGGCTTCATGTTAAATACAGAACGCTGTGATGCAGGGAATTTTTACAGCTACCATTTATATACTCTTTACAGATATGGTTTGTTTTCTGTAACTAATACCATATGTTTGCATATTGCACATTGCACAATAATATTAAAGCCCAGAGCTGGTAAATTTTCAACTGATTTGACTAACTTTTGTCTGTTTTATATTGGTAGGATAGCAAAATTGAGCCTGTAGACTGCACAGGCTAGTCTGGGAAGACACTATATGCACATGCATTAAGCCCCGCTTTCCCAGAGAATGACTTGAACTCATATGCTCAAACATCTTCCACCACTTAAATGGCTTATTACCACATATGATAAATTTTAACAATTAGCATACCCACTAGAAAATTAACATATTTATCTGATCTGATTTGCTCCTCGATAATGATGGTTTAATGCATTTGTCAAGTATATCCCAATTTTTTATCACCATTAATATAATGTATGAATACAATTATTTGCCCAAACCATGCAGAACAGAATACTAGAAACATATATCACTTAAAGGATGGGTATATTTTAACACATCCACTAATGTCAAGGGCTCACATCAGAAACATAATACCTATGGCAGCCTTTTGACTCACTGTGTATGGTCTAATACATTTCATAATTGGAAGAGTTGAACACGCATATACTTCAAATATATTAAATTTAAACCAGACATTTTTTATGCATACATGTATTTTGAAGCTGCTTTGAACACTTGTTTGAATACTGTTCTGTTTTGAAAATTTCAGTGTTTTTTACTATCATTTTGAGAATGGGGCCGAGCCCTTGAGATTTAGAAAAATTGCAGAAATTTTACTAAAATTAGGAAATTAATGTTACTTTTTTGTTTTGCTAACAAATACTTTGAAATTGAGAATAAAAGTGTGTTCAATACTATTTACCTCAGTTCAACTTATAGAGCTGGAGAGACAAATGATCATTTTTTTTATTTTATTTTTTTACAAATATTGAATTGGGAATTTTAGGCAGTCATTTGGGGGAAAATATATATACTTTTCGAGTTTGTGAATGTGGCAGAAAATTGACAAAAGCAACACCCTGCATTGTTACTAAGGTAATCTGTTACTAACAATGTTATTTTCTGCAGGTGCACACTTTCCCTCCCCACACCTGGAAGCACTGGCCCCCAGATTTCCTCACCAGACTGACCAATGTCTGGCACCTCTGTTGCGCACCTTATTGGTACCAGTTGGGCAAACACAAAGGAGAACTTACTACTAATTAGTTATTCTTTGGTAGAACAGCAGGTGCCTTCAAGCAGACAAGCATTGCTAGTTGTTACTAATTAATCTCTTTTTTAAGCATTTAATGTTTCCTTTGTTTTTGATGGACATGACAGACATAATACATGCAAACACATTTTTTTTTAATTTAATTTGTGAAACGTTTTACTTTTAATAAAAACAAAATGTTTCTGACCTTAACTTGGACAGGGCAATGACCATAACCGTGTCAAATATAATAATATTGAGACATGCGCGTAACAGATTTTCATGTACTCATGTTTTGGGATCATATTGTTGTTACCCAATCAGCAAATTCAGTGAATTCAGGTGTTTTGTTCCTGAAAATAATTTAGTATAACTATAATCACAAAGGAGAAGGTTTAACAACCCCAACCATAACTGTAGCCCTCCTAGGGCTACCCGGTATACATTGAACTGGTGTGAGGTAAATAGGTAACTAGAATGTAATGAAAGCAAAACTCCACTCCAAGAAATATCCCAGGCAATAAATCTACAATCAGATGTCTCAATGTTTAAGGAAGACAATATCTTATCTGTAATCATTTAAACCCAGACAGTAAGTAGATTATAATAAACAAGAATTTGACCTCAAATTAAGATATCTGGATCTATCTCAGGGAAAATATTGTTGCAGTGCACTCTCTTTCACACTGTACAGAGGAGATGGGTTACAATCATGAATCCAAATGGCATATTGTTGGACGAGAAACAATGACACAACAGACATTTCCTGAATGATATCTTTTTTTCTTGCGTGTGTAAAATTGTTTAAGAATGCAATATTTCTTAAACGTAAGAAAAGGATCCTCAAATCCTGCATTCCTGATTAAATTAACCATGCACTGAAAATAGACTAGACGCACAATTGACAAAACCACAAAAATCCACAACACACAGTCTCAAATGCAAGAAAGACATCTTAAATTCCTCAACCCTGCAACTTGAAAATTCAGTAGAGAAGCTCTAGGTTACACTGCACCAGACGGTAAGTGTGATGTAACCCAGACCAGGACCAAGCCCACTAGGATCCCCATGAAAATATCCCCAGATCACAATGGCACCCATATGGTTCCTATCGGGACTTCATCTTCCCCTGATAAACACTTCCTGGGCTGCTAATATCCTACACCAATAATTCATTGTGTGGTTACACTCCAGTATAGTTTATAACAGTACCAGGCAGCAAAAACATGTGACAGAGTAGAATGCACTTTTTGGATATAAGCCTCCATCTGAGAAAAGTTTTCCCATAACATCAGGCTCATCAGAACCATTGTTAAAATTTTGAAGAAAAAAAAAGAGGAAAGTGTTTACCCCTGAACAGCAATTTTCTGTTTAATAATCAAGAAGATAGCGACAACATATACAAATTAATTGTTGCCTATTCGGTGAAATGATTGGTCTTAAAAAGAGGCAGATTAATTAACTGTTGCTTTGTGATTTATTCCATAGATCCTGCTGACTTTTTCCACTTTCTGCTGGTTTCCTCTCAAATATACAAACAAATCTGGAGGTCTAAATTGCGAACACATTTCCCTCCTAAGATACTGAAGAATTTGAGTGGCTTTGAAATTAAATGATAACCAAAATGTGTTTTCTCACTGGAAGACAGCACATAAAAATGGGTCTTTGACCACGCTTATCTAAAAACAAACACCCCAGACAGATACGGAGGACAGAGTTCATAACACCAACATTTAAACCAGCAGAAAATAAATTGTTGAAAAATGATGCCAAAGCACAGATTTGAGTTGACTGGGAGACCTACAATAATATGAGTCACGCTCTGGGAAAACAGGGCTTAATGCATGTGCGTAGTGTTCTCACAGATTAGTATGTGCAGTCCGCACAGGCTAATATGGCACGACACTTTCCGCTTTCATTTTTTTTCATGAAGTTCAAAGGAAGTCTCAGTCCTTTTAGCAATAATCCAATTCATGTGGAAAGTGTCATATCTTATAAGCCTGTGCATACTGCACAGGCAAATCTGAGACGACACTTTACGCGCATGCATTAAACCCCATTTACATAGAGCAAGGCTCATATGCAAATGTTTGGTAAATGAACCTTTTAACTGTATTGAATTTTACTGCAACTGTTTGAATATCATAATAAAATATGATTTACTGCTAATAAATTTCAAACATGCTTGACTGAAGTTGTAATTATGTAAGATGTTAACACCAATTTGCAGTGAAGCACAACTTATTGTTAATCACATTATTATCAAGTATGCACATGCTAATTTTGTATATGCAATGTAAGGTTTCAAATATGTGTTCAAATTGTAATTAAAATATTTAACGATGTAAGTTTAAAATGAATATATGTGTTTCAAAATGTAATTAAAAGATCTAGCAATTTCCAACAGTATTTCTTAGTTCCCCTCTGAATGACTAACGATGAGATAACAAAGGGCTAATACAATTATAATATTTCACTCAGACTTCAAGGCTTTAATAATCATGATTAATTTGGTATGGTAAAATGCAGGGCAGGTATTTAGCAGTCCCTTGAAGATGAACATACAGAATACAGTACATCTTAGTAGTTATTAAAAGAAATACTTCAACAACTGTGCAGCATCCGTGAAATTTCATTTCTCACACAATGACAGATAAAGCCCTGTGGTGGAAAGACAATTATAAACAATCACTCATAACATGTACCACACAGCGCAAATGCGGCCCAATTCACAAACTTGTAAAGTACATTTTTTTTCCCAAAATGACTGCTATAAAATCCCAATTGAAGATTTTACAAAATAAAAATAAATTTAATTCTAAACTTTTAGTTCATCTCTCTATATAGCTGTATAAGTTGACCCTTAATAAATATAATATTGTTAACACTTTAATTTTTCAATTTTAAATTATTTGCTAGAGAAAAAAAAACATGCCACCAATTCACCAATTTTAGTCAAAACAACACAATGTTTCCAAATTCAAAAGGTCCCTTACCCATTCCAGGGGTTTTTATCTGATTTTGGGGAAAGGGCCTGGCCTTTTTTGAGGGGAAAACAATCGCGCCAAAAGCTGGATTTTGGGGAAAAATCACGCGAAATGCCAGATTTTGGGGAAAATAAGGAAAGTCTTAAATAANGGGGGGGGGGGGAATTTCTGTCAGAGGGGAAAAAAATTCTAGGGGAAAGGGCCGAAATTCGGCGGGTGTTTCAGAAGGAAAAAAAACCCTGCATTCCCAAAATGGTGAGAGAAAAAACACTGTTAACAGTGCAAAAAGGTGAGTCTCTTACCTTGTTGTTCCGTTGGTGCCGAGATGACTAGATGACCAAGTAGCAGCAACAACAACCACGCTGACGCCAGCCACCGTGTGTCCGCCTCCATGGTCAACATACTCCGCAGGGATATATACTTCAAACACACTCTCACTAGTATACACGACTTACATTATTAAAACTGTCAATGTCAAATGTCCACTCATGATGCCTAATACACTTTCTGCCTTCTACGGTAAATGTTCTTTACAACCACACTGTATAATGTTGATGACTTTCGTAGTCTTAAAGAAGAACCGTTGTCAGTGGTTGCATTTAGCGTATTGGAAGTCCTGAAAATACAGAAAATTGGTGGTGGTCAACACAAAAATCATCCAATGAATGTATTTTAAATACTACATGTAGTACATTTCTTTAACAAAAGATATGACTATGTAATACAGCTTATAAAGATTACACCTTCAAATTTGCTGCAATTTCAACCATTAATAGAGACAGCAATGTAATGCACCTGACCACCCAACATGTGTAAATGTCCCAACTAGCAATCTCAGCAGTTCATCCTGGCATCTCCTATTGAACAACTTACAAGCACCCATTGAACAAGGAGCACAATCCAATAATGAGCACAACAAATCCCTTAACACTATCAGGTCACAACTCTTCCCCACTGACCCCTACTTGAGATCCAAAGGGGTCAGTATTCAAGAGCAGTTGTATTATCGAGCAGTATTCTTGTCCCAAGAAAGAAATTCTCTTGCACGGTTCTCACCTTACTCTAATAGTCCCCAGGGAGCCAATGCATTCCACCAGTATCCCCTACTCTGTACTGACCTTGGCCCCTTATTGGGACAACATGGGGCCTGAGGCCTATTTGTTCCTTGAAATATAGGAGGGGTTGAAAGGCAGGGATTAATGAAGGGATTTTAGACTTCCTGTTTGAAAAGTTTCAAAGCAAGACACTTTTGAAGCCCCCTGGGTGCTATCATGTAACCTCCTTGGAAAAGCAAACTGTAATGTGTACAGATTTGCACTGCATTATCACCCTGTCTCAACACCAGTATCACAAAGTCTTTCTACTTAAGATATCCACAAACCCAGGAACAAACAAACACTGCTACCTCAGACACTGATTTTAACCAAAGTAAACAGTGGAATAAATCTGCCACTGGTGTTTTACACCTATGTTGTTATATTCACAGCATGGGCGTCCAGAAGTTGAGTGGCCAAACCTTACCTATCAAAAACGGTGTCATCTTTTTACAGCCTATAAGATCCACATCTGTTCTTTCAAAGCTATAAAATGGCTGATATGAAAGATTGGATGCTATATAATCTACTTGTTGTCATAAATACCTGCTAGACAGACAGCAGACATTATATAGCAGATAATGTTGGTAACATCCAATACACTGGCCAATTAAAACATAATTAAAGCATTTATCACTTTAAAGCAAGAGGCACATCAGAAACATACCCAGTTCATTATTAATATTTAGTTGCATTTGCAGGTAATAGCACGAGACAAATTAAAACATACCCTATTTATAATAATTATTTCCTTGCATTTGCAGGTGATAATTTGTATTATTATACCTCACATTATTTCTTAATTTTAATACACCGTCATGTTGGAACATAATATAACTTGATCAGGAAATCATTTTTAAAATACTCTGCGTGCTGGCCTTAAAATTATAAGTCCCACAGTTTTTTTTTAAATTACATTTAAGTTAACGATTGATAGGCGTTGATAAAAAAAATAATATATAAATAAAAGTTAATAATGATCATGATTTTCATGTTAAAGCTGCTCATTTAACCACTGGTTTGTTAAGTTATTTAAAGTACAGCGTGTTTGTTCGGTATAATAAAATAAATATACTAAGCATCTTTTACTATGCATCTTTTACTACACATCTTTTGGAGCATAATAAACAATTCTCCTTTTTGCCTCATTAGAAATCTCTCTCCTCTTGGTGCAATATTTATTATACCCCTCAACTGCCAATGATTTGTATACATTATTTTGTTGTTATTGTTTAAAGAATGAAATCACATCAAATAACCAGCACTTTTTATGGACATAACCAATTCTTCAAAACAAACAAAAAAACACCTATTTACAAAAATAATTTGAATGTTGCTCGCTTAAAAAATCCTTAACATTATATTACAGGCATTCAAACTTTTTTTTCTTTTAAATGGTAATTAATAGTCTGAATAGTTTCCTGGTGTAGAGTTTCAATGAAGACATATTTTCTCTCCTGTGTTGACACTTGACATCATAGATACTAATTGTTTTTTTTTACTCTGTTAAGACGTTTGATGGAAATTTTTGTGTCAAGAACGGTAATAAATTGATTCTGTTTTGTTATTGGTTGTTGAAATATATATATACTATAATTGTCATGGATAAAAAAAAAAACGTTTCCTGCAGAACATGTGTCACTGATAAGTTGCAGTATGATACTTAAATATTTATAGTTTCCTCTTGCAAAGCTAAATCTATATGACCCGAATTATGTTTTTAGTTCAAGGACATTTTATTTGTCAATAGGGTGAGGGAAACTAAGCAAACTACACGATGCCACCTAATATAAAGTCATAAGGCATATTAATTTGGGGTGCATAATACGACAAAAATAACAACTTGCCAACTGATCACACAATTTTAATGTCAAGTTCAACATAAAATTCAAAGCAAACCATAGCGTAAACAATTCACTACTTGATCTTCATGCATGACTTTCTATCCTATTAGAATATTTAGTAGCAGAACAACTGTACTCAAATCTAAAAGAGTTTCAATAATAATTAATAACCAACAAGTTTGCTCCCTCACATCCAATATCAATGGTTTCATTTCTCAATATTATGTGATTTCTTATAGCATTAACTAGCCACTCGAAATGGAGAAGATTACCTGTAAGTTTTACAATAAAGAGTGAATTTGCTAGCGCGATAACCTGATTCAAAATGACAGGTACAACTATTCGGTCCTTTGACATCCACCAATACGTGACAGGCAGACTTCAAACCTTCAGCCAGTACACAGATCTATGGAGCCCGTTAGAGCCAAACCTTGCTATTATAATTGCCCACAGAAATGAGTTTCAATTGTCAGATTGGATTTGCAGCATTTGTCAAAAAAATTAAGTAACAATAAAAACTTGTAATGCTCTGATGGACCTTTTTTTTTTGTCATATATAATAAATATTTAAGAACACTTGAAAGCAATGTGCTGTACATGTGTATATGTTGCAATGTACCATGTTATGTTTACAGGATCAAGATGTCCTTACAGAGTCAAGAGCTTTCAATTATTATTTTTTTATCAAATTTGGGTCCAAAATTTGGTCATATTCCCAATCTCAAAAAGTATATCCAAACGACTGCCTAAAATTCCCAATTTTGGAGGGTTTTTAAAATAATATATAAATATTTTTTTTTAAGTTCCATTCCCTATCCACCTTTATCAGTTGAACCTTAGTAAATATAAATATTGTTAAAACTTTTATTCACAATTTTAAAGTATTATTAGCCAAAAACAAACAAAAATCGCTTCCCCAATTTTAGTTTACAAAGCGATTTTTCCCAATCCAAAGGACCAAGGCGCAATTCCCATTATGGTGAAAAAAAAACACTGATCTTGAATAAAGACAAAATAGCCTGATTCCAACAATTCATTTTTATAAATCAAAAGATATCAGCAATACTATTAATAAAATTTCAATTTTATCAACACCAATTAATACAGCGCAATAACATGATTTGAATCCTCATTAAAATACTACAACACTTGAAAAATATGCACTTTGAGTGCCTTATGTTTATTCTATATAAATGTCTTTTTGCAAGATGTTGCCAGATAACACTGCGTGGTTATACTGGCAACATGTGATGAATTTTAATAACATAATTACCAATTTCACTTTGATAGTCTATTTAACTTTAAGTAAAGTTTGTTCACGGCAAACAGATAAATAGAAATATGTTCACCAGTATTTTATTTTGATTTTCTTAGCATGTTCTTTATACAAATGTAGGAGGGTTGGCTGATATTTTGCTGGACACAATGCGCCAGTTTATAGGCATTAATAAATAAGTACTCAATTTACCAGTTTAAACAATAATAACATTACAAGAGTGATGACTTAACTTTTTTTTTAAATAAATAGGTCAATAGCTCTCAAAATGAGCACCCTACTTCTGTTGAGTATTCTCAAACACAATCTTGCCAGTCCATATTCAGTAGGATACATGCCAGTAAATTTCACATCACCTCATGTAATTGAGCATAATGGAAAAGTCATGAAATTACTGTCACAAAATATAGACCGTGAAAGGTCACTAAATAATAAGCAAATTTGAAATACAACAATTCTAGAACCATTTAGACTTGAACCCCCACTAATCATATTACAAGTTAAACTGTTTTCCCACTCTTTGGGTGACCCCCTAACTTGCCAATTACCAATTATAATTTAATTATGAAGCTCAGAGGAAATTGCTTAAATTACTGTTAATTTAATTCAGTAACATTTACTTAAACATACTTTGGATGAAAAAGAAAATATGAAAGTGTATGATTTCATACCAGTAGAAAATCAGTTTGATGAATTTTATGGTAATAACATTTAGGGACAAATTATTAACCTATCAAATACATAAACTTACCACTTCTTACAAGCAGAAAAGCACACTATTAAGCTTATTTAATAACATTTACAATTTGCATTGTACAATCATAAAATCACTAAATCTAGGATTTATAATGGTGAAAAAAATAAAAATGTCCAGGGTTTTTTCTCATTCTGAAAGACCCGCCGAATTTCGGCCCTTTCCCCTAGATATTTTTTTCCCCTCTGACAGAAATTTTTCCCCAANTTTCCCCCCCCCCCCTATTTTTTTCCCCTCAAAAAAGGCCAGGCCCTTTCCCCACAATCAGATAAAAAACCCTGATGTCATACACGAAGAAAGCTGAATGGAAAACATCAAGAATAGGAATTCTCAACAGAATGCTTATTTGTTTGTGTGTGTGTTTTTTTTTAATATATTGCTCGACATGGAAGGCACAGTATAATACTTGTAAAGACTTCTAGTTCAATAACAACATTTTTATAATTGTTACATAATGAATCAGGTTTGATTATTGTTACAGCCCATATAAACTTCAAACAAGAATTTACATTGTACAAAACAACAAAGTCATTGCTTTTAAACGTGCACAATTCAGAACCATTTAAACGTTTTCATTATTGTCTCTTATTGAAAGTGAAGCCCCAACTTGTTTCAATGACACTGCATGCAAATAATCAATGACCGATTTTCTGCAAGAAACAGTGTTTTTTATCCATGACAATAAACCAGAAAATGTTGTCAACAACAAAATCAGAACAGCAACAATTTCTTTTCGTTCATGATAAGAAAATTTCTGTCAAACAGAGTAAAAACAAGAAACTTCTATCAACTGCCTAAACAACGTGGAACCTAAAAATTCCCAATTGAAGGTTTTCAAAACAACACACTCTTATTTCTATAAAATCTCAACGTTTAGTTCATCTCCCAACCAGCTCTATAAGTTGAACCTTAGTAAATCAAGTACTGAAAACACTTTTATTCTCAATTTTGAAGCATTTGTTAGCAAAAAAACAACAACACTAATTTCCCAATTTAAGTCACAACACCGCGATTTTTCCCATCCAAAGAGACCCGACCCCATTCCGAAAAAGGTGAAAAAAAAACACTGCATACTATTAATCACCATTTACAAGAAAAAAATCCAGTTTGAATGTCTGTAAAAGAGTTTTTAGGATTGTCAAGCAACATTTATATAATTGTTATTAAATAATTGTTTTATTATGATAGTATTGAAGAACGCCTTACTGTTTTTTAGTATTGAAGAACTCCTTACGGGTATACTTAGTCTTGCGTACCCTGCGAAAATTTGTTCTAGAAATTGGAACGGTTCTGGAACTGTTCTAGAACATCAAGAACAGTTCTAGAATGTTCCATATTCGCGTTCTAGAACTTATGTTCTGGAATTGTTCCAGAAGTGTTTTCTAGAATAATTCCAGACATTTGTGGAACAAGGCTTAGTTCTGAAACTGTTCCAATAATATACAAGAACATTTTAAAAACATTTCTAGAACAAAATAAGTTCAAGAAATTTCTAAAAATGTTCTAAACTGTAGTTCTAGAACACATTTAGAACTCTTTAAGAACCAGTAAGTTCTACAAAAGTTCTAATGGGGAATAAGAACACATATAGAACAGGTCTAGAACCATTGCTGTTTTTACAAAGGAAGAATATTGTGTGCACAGGAAGTTGAAACGGGCAAGCTGAATGAAGACACATGGTTTATGTTATATTTGGAAATGTAAGTCTTTAATAAATTACCGGCTAAACTGATCAGCCATTGGTTCCATTTTAACTTCTTTGGCATTGTGTTCACCTATGTTTCCCAATTTTTGCTACATTGTATCACTTTTTCCTCTGCTTTATGAATGTTTTTGTCATCAACATAATCATAAGCATAACCTTAACCAATCATTTCATACTCATTAACTGTTCGGTGGGGGTATTTGTCACGTCTGTGAAGCTCTTGTTGCATTTGCAGTGTTCCCCACCAATAACATTCTTGTTTGTTTTGTGATTTGCATAATAAAATTACAACTAAATATCCTTTTTTTATTTTAGAGCATTCCATGGGACAGGTTGTGAGTGGAACAAAGTCCTTGAACTGTTCAAGGACATTTTCAGAACTTTTCTAGAACGTTTGTTACAGACCTATTTGAAGCAATTCTTCGAAACTGTTCTAAAACATTTCTAGAATTGTACTGGAACACACCGACAAGAACTGTTCTGTTATCATACTGAAAATGTTCTAGAATTATTCCGGAACAGTTGTTGAACGTTAAATGAGAAAAATTTCTAGAACACTTCTATAACAGTTCTGGAAATTTATTCAAGAAAAATTCTGGAATAGTTCTAGAACGATAGTTCAAGAATTGTTCTAGAACAAACCTTCAGAACTGTTTTAGAACAAATTGTTCTAGAAATTATTCTCATTTAACGTTCAACAACAGTTCTAAATCGTTCTAGAGCATTTTAAGGATGATTCCAGAACACTTCTAGTCATTAGTTCCAGTACAATTCTAGAAATGTTATAGAACAGGTCTAGAACATTTCGCAGGGGAAGTCAAAGCTACCCTAGTAACATGTTTCAACTGGCATGTCTAAATTTATAATATATTAATTGTAATCAATTTTGTTTTCGATTGAGAGTTTTATTTTCATGATCATCATTTCTAACCATTAGAATATATGCAAATGAAGACTCACAGCAAAAGTTAATAACTAATATATATATAAATCCTAACATATTTTAATTTGTGTCATAGCATGAAAAATTACAAATAAGTGAGTAGACCGCAAAAAATAAAAACAGAAAAAGAATTATGCCATATTCTGAGAAACCTGGACTTTATGCATGTGTGTAAAGTGTCGTCTAAGATTAACCTGTGCAGTCTGCACACTGACATAATCACTCAGGGACAACACTTTCCAATTTATTGTATTTTTCAATTAAAGAAAGTATTTTCTAAGTGGAAATCCAGACAGTTAAACGGACCTGTTCCCAGAGCATAATTGTAAAAAAGATTCCCAATTTGAAAAAAATCCCAAATCCAGAAATTGCATTTTCCCCAAAATGGCCAGGAAAAGGCCTGTTTGACATGCATTTAACCCAGTTTTCCCAGAACTAGGCTGAATTAAACAAAGTGGAGTCTGGCACGCGCTGTATATCAACGCTTCTTTCATCAGCTCCATGCAGACACCAGGCCCTTACACAAATATTTATCATTCCCCCCACATATGGCAGCTATTTCAATTTCCCCTTGTAAACAGTGAACAGTGCCAGAAGACTTTCCAACATTCCAAACTCATCCTTGGAATTAAATAGTGACCAAATTATGGTGTTGTATTGTTTTCTTACTGTACATGTGGCTGAAAAGTTAACGACTTAAGTCAGTGCATTCATCCTATGGTGATATACTGATAGATCTATAAAAATGTGCAATTAATTATAAATTAATTATGCAAGTGTTTTATGAACATCTCGACAATACGGTTTTGCCATCATTAAAATATAAATTCAATCAACCAATTTATATACAAATAATATTGTTACATATTCTGGGCTCCCCCTGCCATTTGCAAATGTTTCCAAATGCGAAAGTTTCAGAAAAGGGGCGATAAAATCTTTCAATTTGCAAAAAACAATTGGCAAAAACGGACTTTCTTAACAGTTTATAGTTATATTGTACCATGGCCACAGAGTTACACTGAACATTGAAGTAAGGACTGGTGTAATAAGGGTTTTTAATAATAAAACAAGTAAAATTATTTTTTCTTTATTTTAATGGACTTTATCCTGAAAATTTTGAAGATGCATGGAATATTCAACTGGACCTCTTTTGGGACTCTTTTCCAAGTAAGGAGTCCAAGGACTCCTGTTTTAAAATCCTGTTAGTCCCCTGCAGAATGGCTACAAAATGCAGTCCTTCCCAAAATTATTCTTTATTGCCGGCCAGGAGGTCCTATTATCATCATGCAGCCTTTGCCGGCCCGGACTGATCATTTCCGGCCCAAAATTTATTTTTAGAAGAAAGACAAAATGAGATTTTTTAACAATATTTTAATAATATTATAATAATTATTGTACATAGTCAATCTAGAAATGTATATAAAAAATGAACACTATTCAATATGAAATAGTAATCATGCATTTATTCATGTAGAATGTCCAAGATTTTGTTTTCATTAATAATGCGGTAAAATCTAACTTTTGCATTGATACTTTTTTTAAAAATAGCTATTAACGGAATTCCCAATTTCGCCATAATTTAATTACCGGACATGAGGTCCTGCAATTTTAGAATCATTTCCGGATTTTCCAATTTATTATCGGAAAAATCCGAGGACCGACGGTATTTGGGAAGGACTGACAAAATGGCTCTCTTTTTTTTAAAGTGGCGACACAATTTTTAAAATGGCAAAAAAGGGTGGGGCCAAAGAACATTTTAACCCATCGATGAGCCATGATATTTTATTATTTTCTCAACAACACGTTACCCAGATCTTTCAAATACATGAAATTATGCGCTTCTTTTAAAGCACTTAAAAAAATAAAACACAACTTAAAAATTATTCAACATACAAAAACTACGGTACCAATTCTCATTTTAAAACTCACTATTGTTGCAATAATGGAATTTATATATATATAAATTTGTACAAGGAATCTCTCAAATACTCCTAGATCTATTTGCCTGTTCTCTTCGCATACCCTCAATATGAAGATATACCTTGACAGTTTCTAGTACCATTCAGACATATCTATGTTTATCTTTTCATTCATGGATCAACACTCAAGATGCCCTCTATTCTGTATCTTTACAAATATATCTCTTGTAACAAATGTTGGGAGAAATGAGCTCATATGATAATGGTATTAATATTTCACTAGAGACTCAAAAATATTCCCGCCAGTATGGTAGTAGTCTTTTCATTTCTTGTTTGCAAACAGGGCTTTTTCTCAACATTTGGGACTATGACTGATACCCATCAAATTGAGAATTTTTTAGTTAATTTACTTTTAAAAGAGACAATTAATTATTGTTTGATTTTTAACATTTGAATAATTGTTGACAAAACTTAAATAAAACAAAAGTCTTATAATAAACATATTAGTAAAATATATATTACAACTTCAATAAGGATTATATCTACGCTTAACAGCTCTATTTCTTTTCGAAACATCTGAATGTAAAACTATCATTTGAGAATTTAAGAACTGCATATGGCAAAAATACATAATGAGACATACTCAAAAGTAAATGACTTATATCTCAGCCATATTTGGCAAACTACTCCTTAAATACAACATGTACTATTAGAATTTTGCAAAATGTATTATTTATTTCCTTTATATAGAGTGAAGAGCAAGTAAATGGGACACATCTGATCAATGACGACAAATTTATGAGGATTTCCCTTAATTTTTCTGGAAATAATTTCACCTTCATAAACAAACTTTTCATTTTAATAAGAATGATATGATAATGCTGAAAGTTCAAACTCCCTAATTTTCTGCACAAGTATGCCCAAAGTTTATACTATTAAAAAGGCAATTGCTTTAATTGCTGATTCTGCCCCAACATTTATGAGAAATTCTGATGAAAATGAATGCTTCTCTAATGTTTAAGGGATTCCTGTGTGCCGACAATCTAGCAACACTACTTGTTAGATTGGGATCAAAACAAAGCAAGAATGAAATCTCCTGGTAAATCTTACCCCTTATCGCTTGGAGTAATTTGAAAACACTAAAATATCCCTAATTTTCCCACAAGACATAACAACCATTCTACATCTTTGGGTCAGCAAGTAAACTTTATTTATCACAATTATTTCTTACGTGCATTCATTATAATTATCTAATATGAGAAAATAACACAGTATTTACTAGGGCTGTCACGATTCACCGGTATATCGGTATATCGCGGTGCATGTCGTGAAAAAAATCGCACCACGGTACGGCGTTGCCGCACCGGTTTTTTTAAATATTATTATACATGTATTAGCACAGATATAAATACATAACATAATTATTTTGATATAGATATCGTTTTGAAAACTGTAGAAGCGATTCAAAAGGGCTAAATAAATAATCCGTTAATATCCAGGTCAAGCAAGCGCTTCCACTTGTAGATGTTTAACTTTCACGTTTAAAATACGGCGATGTATGGGTCCGTACCTTTTTGGAATTTGGGACCGATTTCCTTTGCAAATAAGTTCATAATTATCAAAAAGATGTTTATTCTATTTTTTATTTTCTTTCTTTAGTATATCGATCGTTCAAAGCATGGCACTTCCGAATCATGTTATCTTAAGATTCTGAATAAGTCGAGGAAAAGTCAGAACGATACAGATTTTCAATACTGGGCCCCCTGACTCCGCATTTTAAACATGCCCTTGAAGCGTTCGATTTACACAGATCGTAGTCACAGCTATTGTAAACAACATGGCGGACATTTTAGAAAAAGACGCGAATAACAATAACAATAACAATGACTACTTCTATCAAGTTTCTTTTACAGTTTCTAGTCATACTATGATACCAGTGTGTTCTGATTAATGAATTTAATAAAGTTTGTAAAACTTGTTATTCTGCTGTTTTCTTCACAGATACATAATCTGTAAAATATCGCGGTACGTACCGCGATACAGTGTTGCGTACCACGATATACCGCGGTACGCTCACGGCGTATCGTGACAGCCCTAGTATTTACAGATATTTATTAGTTTACTATTACAATAAAAGTAGTCTCATCATTGTATGGAGTCCTATAAATGAAGCCTTAAGAACTTGCTAAAAATAAAGGAGTTTAAAGTAGTAATAACAATAATTGGCATCTAAACCAAAGAAAAACATTATTTGCTTTTTCATGATAAGTTGATTACAAATGTTGAAGATATTAATTAGAAGGAAAGTATCTAATGTGATTAATGTGACCAAATGGTTTTGATAATGTTTTTACAATTTTGTATACAATGACATTATGTATGAAAATGTAACAGGTAAAACTGCTGTATATAAATGCATATAAATTACAAACAAATTAAACAAAACTAAATTACTTATGTTTAAAATGAAAGAAGTCCTCATTTACAAGTGCATTTCTGAGTTTCCATTACTTTTCCTGGAATAAATGTCACAAATATGCAAGAACAATGATTATGACTGACATGAATTGCAAAACATTTTTAAAATAAGTAAATAAATTAAAACAACAATCTTAATTATGTGCACTGTTTTAAATGACAGAAGTCCCTACTTACAACAGCATTTCTGAGATTCAATTACGTTTCGTGAAATAAATGTCACAAACATGCAAAAACATTGATTATGACTGAAATCACACGCAAAGTATTTTCAGAACTAATATGTGGAGGCACATAATTTCACATCAATGATTTAAAGTAAAACATAAAAACAACATATTTTTTTTTTAAGTAAAACAATAAGAAAACGCAAACAATTAAAGTAAAACCCCGTTAAGATAACGCAAATAAAAGAAAGAAAAACGCTAACTTATAATATAAGACAACTCCACAAATGTAAGAAAGCAATCTGCTGATGTGGAATTGTTGCATTTAGGCTGTGTTGCATTCGACCAAAAAAGGCTCAGTCCACAGTAAGTTTTATTTAAATATAATCTGCCTTAATCGACTTCTCCGGTTTACAAACTGAAGAATACATGCTGCAGACAAACAAGTTTCGGGAAATTGTATAAACAAATGCACAGCAGTAATTTTAGACAGAAAACACAAAATCCATGCACGTGAATTCAACCGCGCGTTGCACGAGTTAAGGAGATCAAATGATGCCATTGACTTCACACCAATTTTGTGTTACTGTTTACTGCCTTCGACGTATCATCACCCGTTTAAAAAATATTGTATTTTCAACATACCTTTAAAATAACATGTTAATCCGCTTGATCATTTGTAAATCCTTAAAACAGTTCTTAAAACTCATTCAAATCACAAACTTTTAAACTAAAATTCAAAAACCACTGAAAGTTCCCTTTTTATTTCTATGCCAACCACATATATCCGAACAACAATAGCGAGTCACCTTGTTTATGAATATAGCACAGAAATCGGTTAAAATCCAAATTTTGGGAATCCGCTTATTAAAATGTCCTACCTCACTGAGTTATTTAGTGCGTCTGTCGGGCTGTTACACATTTAGGAAAAAGAGTCAATCACGTGGATACTTAAGCCCGGCCTATTTACCAAAGCGACCAATCACAATGCGCGGAGGTAAACGCTTCCGCGGGAATAATAGCACATGTACTCAAATGTGTTAACTGATATCAATGCGTATTTTTTTGCCATAAATCTGATGCTACTCGCGTACACACTTTTCAGTACGATAACGCAAAATGAGAACATTTGCCGAAAAATAATTGGGACTAAGAAGTTTGTTCTGCCCTTTAATTTAATTAACATAATGTGCAAAAGTGTGCACTTGTGCATGCATAATACGCTTTCGGAAATAGATAACATGTCACATGCATGTAATTTGTGTATGGCATACTCAGAAAAACAAATCCTCTTACACCATAATGCCATTGATTTATGCCGATCACAACAATATTTAATTAAAATGATTTCTGTAATTAAATTACATAGAAATATATAAATGACAGAGATATTACTTTTAATAGTGTATTTGATTAAAATCCACCCATTTACAATTATTGGACGCCAAATAGAACTGTTAGGTGAACATGATTCTAATATAGACCTTTAGCTCACTTCAACCGATAAGTAAACGGCAGAGGCGCTGCTCGCGCCATGAAACACTCCAAACTGCACGGGTCAGCACAGTTCGCATGTGTCTACGTCGACGCTTAGGGGCCGCCTGATTGGACTGAGGGTATTTATGGCGCCGGCGAAAGTACATTTACCGAATGTATGATCATCTCGAGTGCGATTCTCCGCTTTGATGGGTTCTGATCGAACCTCTTGCCGAACCAAAATGAACGTTTTCATTATACAATGTAATTCAATTAACCACACACGTCTCGATGCTAAGGGTTTTGTTATTTGTCAGATTATGTAAGCTGGATAAAGGCAAACACAAGGGCAGTTAAGTCAATTGTGTCGCGTTCTGAGAAAACTGGACAAAATGCATGTGCGTAAATTGTCATCCCAGATTAGTCTGTGCAGTCCGCACAGGCTAATCAGGGACGACACTTTCCGCCTAAATTGGATTTTTGCTAAGAAGAGACTTCATTTAAACGAAAAATGTCATTACAGCGGAAATTGTCGTCCCTGATTAGCCTGTGCGGACTGCACAGGCTAATCTGGGATGACAATTGCCGCACAAGCATTATGTCCAGTTTCTCAGAACGCGACACAATTCATAGCCCTCGAAGGAGAAGACAGAATGATGTTCTTTCGGGTTTCCAGGTGGAACGACCTCGTGTTTTTGTGTTAGATTATTAAAGACGACGATGTTGGTGACTAATGTGCAATTTTTATCATAACAATATGAATGCATAACAATGTTTGCCTCGGCTTGATTTTGAACCTCTGACATGTGGATTCAATGTCTGACGCGATAACCACTAGACAATCCGAACCTTTATGCCATGAGACAAGCAACGAACAAATAAAAACATAAATAATAAAAATATAAATTGAATCGATCATCGTCATCAAAGGTTTGTCATGACGGCCATCGTCGAATACCCATGACCAATCATTCCTTTACAATCTAGTAACGACATAACTATATCGGAATTAGACTTACAATGTATGGATGTAGGGTTTGAGAAGAGCCCCTTTCGGAACCGGTTAAACTGCTTTGCAAAAGTTGGGATCACAAATATACATATGATCCGCGCTCTAGGAAAACGGGGCGTAATGCATGTGCGTAAATATCGTCCCATATTAGTCTGCGCAGTTTCGTTTAAAGGAAGTTCCTTCTTAATCCAGTCTTAACGGAAAAAAAAATGTCCCTGATTAGCCTGTGTGGACTGACAACGCTTATCTGGGAAGACACTTTACGCACATGCATTAAAAACCGTTTTCCCAGAGCGCGGCTCATTTCGTAATTAAGCCGCTGGCTCGATCCCCATTCTGAGTGTCTGATTAAAGTTGTAAAACGTTGTTTATTGTGTCTTTTACCTGTAAAGGACTATTCGCATCACTAATAGATTTACGAAGATTATTTTCTNCCCCCCCCCCCCCCCCCCCAACAAAAAATGTACAGCAACATTTATATAATTACTTTGCTCCTAGGGTGTTATAACAACAACTTAGTTTGGATAGAAAGTAAATTTAGCATGAATCGGTACTAGAACGTAGGTTATGGTATGTTTTCTTTGTTAGTTTTTAGTGAAAACATTGTCATACTATGCCCTTATTTTATTAGACCAGACATTCAGTTTGCGTTAGCTTATAAATACCAGCCAGACCAAAATTACAATACGTTTATATATTACCTTAATTAATAATGCTCGCCTTTTAAATAGATGCTTATGCTACAACGTGTAGAATAATTTATTTCGTAATCAGCTAAATAAAAAAAAAGAAGCAAGATAAGTGCTTTGTTGATTTAGAATTTATTAAGGACAAAAATAATTCTTGTCTGAAAAATAAGTATGTTAACATTATTTAGTCAAAAATCACATTTCATGTAGATGCGCACTCGATTGATGGATGTTTTCGTGGGTATCATGCCGGTCTGTTTTGTTCACGGTTCTGGTTTGTCCAAAGCCACTAGAGTGCTCGAGAATAATCAGACGTCACGTTAATGAAATAATATGAAGCCCGTTGTGTAAAAACAGGGCCTAATGCTTGTGCGTAAAGTGTCATCCCAGATAAGCCTGTGCAGTCCGCACAGGCTAATCAGAAACCACAATTTCCCGCCTGAAATTGATTTTCATTAAGAAGAGACTCCTTTTAAACGTGAAATACCATTAAAAAGCGGAAAGTTCGCTCCTAACACTTAACGCACATGCAGCCCCGTTTACCAGAGCGAGGCTAAATAATATAATCAAGCAATCCATATACTACGTACAGAACGTGTGTTTGCTACTTTCTAAACACACAACTTCAAGAAGGCATTGACTCGTGTTCCAGATTTGTAAGCATCGCGTGGGTGGCCTAATTTTTTTGGAACCATATATCTAAAAGAGCAATATTCCATTGCTTTTCGTGCTGTTATTATTGCGTAATTATTGGACTGCGCGATACGCGTAGTAATCCGTCCCGCCGTGTTCCGCGCTGTGCAAAACGGTCTGTAAAATCTCGCGGATTCTCGTGATATACGAGTTCTACTCAGGAAGCTATAAAAGAGGGCGCTGAGGAATATTACGAGGCTTTTTAATTGTTGTATCGATTACAATCATATGCCATCATAATAAGCAGAATTTATGGGCGCATTCTTTTCAGTGATAAAACTCACTGCATCGATGGTGTGGAAGCAGTAACCACTACACAGGTACCAACGGCAAGTGTGGTACCCTATAACAGGAACTTTATTTTGTAAGATATTATATTAGGATCAGCAACAACAAAGAAACAAAAGAACATTGGTAGCAATAGCCAGTTATTTAATTTGAAACACGATTGTCGCGTTATTATTTGTGTAGTTGAGACGGATTTGAGATTGTAATTTCAAAAGCTCTGGTACCAAAGTCCGCACAAGTTAATCAAGGAGACACTTTCCGATTAGACTTGATTTTCCAGTAGAGGTTTCTTTCGAACAAAAACTTTCCGTAAAAGCGGACTGCACAGGCTAATCTTGAATGATACTTTCCGCACATGCATCAAGCCAGGTTTTCCCAGAGCTCGTTTCATATAAATGTGCTTAGTGTGAAATGGATGTACAATTACACAACGATTTATGAAGAAAAAAACACCCTCATAATTCCCTTCTTTAAGCTTGTCTTTATTGCCATCAGTATCAGCGATTTTTTTGTTTTTGTAAACACATACTGAAATTGGACGTTTAATTAAGTCTAAGAAGTTTCCACTGTTACACAGAAGATGTTTATGCACTTAAAATACCCCTTGGAAATGACGTCAACATGTGGTTATAAGATAAAACAAACAAGATAGGCGAATGCGAAATAAAAATTGTGCACTTGTTATAGGGGCGTGCGACTCTCTTAGTCCGCTCTCAATTCTCTCTGTCAAAATACCAACAAATAAATTAAATACGAATGCCCGCTTAAAAATGGAAGCATGTTAATCGTTATTAGTATTTAAAACCGACATCACCAACATTCGCGCAAAAAATTCTGTAGCAATAACGGCTTATCCTGGCGATATCAACGCACGACATCGAACACCAAATACGAGCCTCGTTCTGTGAAAAATGGGCTTTATGCACGTGCATAAAGTGTCGTTCTAGATTAGGCTGTGCTGTCCACACAGGCTATTCAGGGACGACACTTCCCGCATTGACTAGATTTTCGTTTAGAAAATACTTCATTTAACCGAAAAATTCCATAAAAGCGGAAAGTGTTGTCCCTGATTAGCCCGTGCGGATATGCGGACTGCACAGGCGAATATGGGATGACACTTTACGCACATGCGATATGCCCAGTTTTCCCACAACGAGGTATTGTTGTTTTAAATAGCAACCTTTTTCCGCGGATGCTTAGTAATGATCGTAACAAACCTGTTTCAGTTCAAGATATGAATAATTCAATCTCACGCCACAACTTAAAACATTTAATCAACATTCATTATCATAAAAAATCAACTATTTAAATCGTTTCCGGTCTTTTAAAGTCGCTTATCAGCGATAAAACAATGACCTTAATTCAAGATCTAAAATGCAGACGGTTGTATTTTAAAGGGACTTTTTCACAGATTTCGGCATATTTTGAAGTTTGTCATTAAATGCTTTAAATTGATAAATATAAACATCAGAACTAAAAGAATNGCAAACAAACAGACAAACAAACCAACAAACAGACAGGGCAAAAACAATATGTCCCCCAGTATAGACTGGGGGACATAAAAAAACGTGACGCGTTATAACAGTGTTTCTCCCAAAGTTTTTAATTCGGACTTAGACCGGCTCACGTCCGACGCCACACTTTCTCAACCAACAGAATGAATTTCCGTGTCAGTTTTCAAACTCAGCAGTAATATTCGATGCCAGTTCCTTGAATTGATAACTATACAAGACTATTTCTCGTGGGGAGAAACCAGTGCTTGTTCAGTCATGAGCAACAAACCTATTATCTGTATACTTTCCAAAAATTATTTAAAACAAGAGCCATGTTAACATGGCCATCCCCGCCGAAATGTGTTTGCTTGTATGAGAACATTTGTTTTAGAGAGTAGAATAATATTTGAAAAACATGGCACCTGTGTCATCTATTTATATTTCAAGGATGAATTAGTTATATAGTGTTGGAGTTATGCTGTAGAGAATAAAATATAAAATATGGAAATAAAATTTACTATGAAATTAAATAAAGGGAGATAATTAAAAAACTACGGCCGAAAGAGTTATAGTTCATGTTCACTGCACTTCTCCTAGTTTCCATCTGTTTATATTTCTAGTTTTAAGTAAATCTTTTCAGTAGATTAAGAGTTATGCTCCGGACAAAAAATTACTTTGAAATTAAATAAAGGGAGATAATTCAAAAACTAATGTAGATAGAGTTATGGTTCTTAGTCAATGCACTTCTCCTACTTGCCATTTGTTTATATTTCAAGTTTCAAGTAAATCCCTTCAGTAAATTTAGAGTATTGCTACGGACAAAAAATTACTTTGAAATTATATAAAGGGAGATAATTAAAAAACTAAGGTATATAGAGTTATGGTTATTAGTCACGGCACTTCTCCTACTTGTCATCTGTTTATATTTCAAGTTTCAAGTAAATCCCTTCAGTACATTTAGAGTTATGCTACGAACAAAACATTACTTTGAAATTATATAAAGGGAGATAATTAAAAAAATAAGGTAGATAGAGTTATGGTTCTTGGTCACTGCACTTCTCCTAGTTGCCATTTGTTTATATTCTTAGTTTAAAGTAAATCCATTGAATATATTTGAAGTTATGCTCTGGACAAAGTTTCGGACGGAAGGACGGACGGACAGACGGACGGAGACTATTACTACATCCCCTTCTAAAATTTCGGCGGGTATAAAAAAGCAGAAAATCAATGCGTTTGGACGTTTTTTTTTTATTATTTTGTTCTGTACTACTTCATTTGGACCATCGTAAGTAGTCTAAAACAAATGAACACGTACGAAAGTATAATCTCTTTTAGATTTTTATATGTGTTGTTTTTTTGCCAAGCATTGTTCAACGTGTTTTTTTTAAACGTTATACAGCATTGTACATAAGCACAATGGAATTGACCTTAACATAAATACATATTTATTATTAATGAAAAACACAAAACAAGGTCACATGTTTTAAAATAGATGCATTGTTTTCACGTTGTATTCATTTATAGACATTCAGACCAATGGTCACAACCAACACGACAGGCGTTTAAATATCTTTTTGCACATCTATAAATGAGTCGCGCTCTGTGAAAATGGGGTTTAATGCATGTGCGAAAAGTGCTGTCCCAGATAAGCCGACACTTTCCGCTTTTATTGTATTTTTCGTTGAAAGGAAGACTCTTATTGACGAAAATCCAGTTAAGGCGTAAAGTGTCGTCCCTGATTAGCCTGTGCGGACAGCACATGCTAATCTCGGACGACACTTGACGCACATGCATTTAAGCCCCTTTTCACAGATCGAGGTTCAAATGTTTTAAATATATGAAATATTTGAACCAGTATCGCATCATTCACATTGATACGCAACTGTCGCTCACACTAATGGAACATTCAGCGTAATGCGAGGCGTCGAGCCTTTGAAGTTTTTTTCATGAGTTTTGATGTAAGCGAGACGTCATAATGATGTACTCCTAGGAAATTCTGGAACCATTTAATAGAATGCGTGACAACCTGTGTTTAATACATAACAAATCGGTAAGTCGGTGAAGGTTTGAGATTTGACGCAGTGGACTTAAAACAGATATGTCGCGTGGGTCACATTACCAGGAATGGGCGTGTCGACGCATGCGCTAATAACAACTTGCAATCGACTCTTTATCAGCCATACTATGGAATAATCGTCGTTTGATCACATGCCAGTTCTGTAAGGTATTGTGCTTCGATCACAGATTCGTGAAAATATACAATGGTAAATATGAATAAAAATACACAGTTTTTAATTTAGAGCTACCAGTAGTACTAGTTAAAAAGAATACTACAATGGCAATTCCACGAAAACTGGCCAAAATGCTTGTGCGTTAAGTGTCATCCCAGATTAGCCTGTGCGTTAAGTGTCATCCCAGATTAGCATGTGCAGTCCGCACAGGCTAATCCGGGACGATACTTTCCGCCTTAACTGGATTTTCGCTAAGAAGAGACATCATTTAAACGAAAAATTCCATAAAAGCGGAAATTGTCTCCCTGATTAGCCTGTGCGGACTGCACAGGCTAATCTGGGATGACAATTTACGCACAAGCATTTGGCCCAGTTTTCTCTGAACACGACACATATAGCTACAAACGAGTTAAGCCAGCTATAAAACACTTACCGGTACTTACTGGTATAAAAGTTGACTAGATTATAAGTCCGATCTTTTCACGACCAATATCTCACACGTTATAAAAAAACGATTTCTGAACAACACCTAGGGCCTGGCAGACTATTCGGTATGTTTATGTTACACGTTTACAAAGATGTCCCTCATCATTCACGCTATCGTTTATAATATCAGAATGGCTCTGAGATTGGAATCCTGTCGACGCCTACCTCGGGCATTGCAAGCCACACAAGGGATGGTCCGAGACGCCTTCCTCGGGCATTGCATGCCACACAAGGGATGGTCAAAGCTTCCGCGACGTCAGCGTTCGTATGTTTAAAACGTCGTAAGATACTTGTAAATACAGATAAACTTACGTAAATAATTGTGGTGTCTGAAAAACCATGCTCTGAAACCTTTTATTGGAAAAAAGGAATAGATTTACCTAATGTAATACACATGGATTAAAGATGGAAGTTCTGTTCTTGTATAAAAATCGTCGAACAGTTACATTGATGCCAGACAATCCAAATCCATGTCATGTCATCTAAGATTTAACGTAAATATGGACCTTATAAAAACATTCTACCCATTTCGTGCGCGATAAGTCGATACTTTTTCTCCAATTTGTACGTTATAGCCCGTCACACCGGACTGGCGTCCTCACGGCGACCTAAGACTGTGTTTCTGGAAATTTCTGATTGTCGTAGTAAGGACGCCAATACCTTTTTCTGTAAAAATGCTGTTTTTCGCCTTCCCGTCACACCAGCGTCCTGGTTTATGGCGTTCTGCGCGTCCTATCTTAATACGTCCCTCGCGACCTTACCGCGTTCTTATGGCGACCAAAGCCGACCATACGGCGTCCTTGGCGTTCTTACTGCATTCTTATTGCGACCATTGCGTCCACGCAGCGGCGACATTCCTTGCAGTCAATGATCATCTTCTGTGGGTTTGAGCCGATCGTCCATGGCGATCTTTTGGAATGGGACATTTTTTTACGGAAATGAAATGAAAGCTTTCGTTATGCGCTAAGAACCACGTGTCTTGAGCCAAGCGTAGAAATATGTTGCTCCATAGTAATATGAAGACAACGCACAGACCAAACGAACATAACAATTAACTCTTACAATAACGCATTCGTAACTTGTTGACCGGAGGGAATTTAATAAATACTTCAACAGTAACAAAACGAAGATAAAAAAACACGGAAAGGTCGTAGCAACAAATTAGCGGTCATTAACAACTGTCAGTGTACCCTCGAAGGTTTGTTTGACAACAGTAATGTTGCTTTCCACCTTAACACATACGCCTTGTTTGTTCTCGGCACACGGGGTTCAGTTGCCTTCATAGATTACCCTTGACAGCCGTCATATTTAAGACCCTGGCACACCGTCATATTTTAGTCCGTGGCACATTTGTTATACGTCAAGTGACCATAAACCCCTCTGAAGTGGGTCGGGAAGTCTCGAGGCGAGCTAGAATTGTTGACAGTGAGCTCACGAGTCGGCCTTGCTCGTTGATTCAAAACCTTTGGCGCGGGATAAACTGAATGAGTTTAATAGTTTCCCGCCATTTTTGTTTGTATATGTATATGAAACTGTAGAATGAAATTTGGTATGCATCGTACATTATTATGCGATGTCAACGTATTTATTTACTACATGAAAGGTTTCAACTACACGTAGGGTTTCAAATTTGTGAATGAAATAATTTTTATGACTTAAACGAAGAGTTTATTTACACTATTTGCAAGTATTTATTTACTTTACTAAACGGAGGATTTCACATTTGTGAATGACATGATTTTTTTTTATGAATAGCATGCAGAGTTTATTTACAATGTAGATACGATAATAACACTCAACAAATTTGTAAGTTGTTTGCTGCACATTCAAGAAAGTCGACACATTTATGACGTCATACTGAAACTGCCGACCACGTGTTTGGTGAGATGATCGTAACACCGACAGTACCCTCAGTATGTCCGCAGCGACCGATCAACTTTTGAACAAAAACACAAAATATGAGTCTCGCTCGGGAAAAACGGTGTACTTTATTGATTTTAAGATAAACATGTATAACCTCTAGTGTGTATTAATGAAGACGGTTTTCGAAATGATATTTTTTTCATATTTTTTTTTTTATCTTTGCTGGTGTAACATTTTAATTAAAGGTTATGACAGATAAGTCCTTTTCGTAATTGAAAGTAAAAAGGGTTCATGTCTATATGTACATATTAAACAAAAGGCTTTGATTGATTTCTGTTATTAAACAAAATGATTTTGTTGTTTCCTGTTAATAAATACTGGTAAAGTCCTTTAAAATTGATGTATTGATGGTAGCTAGCAAATATTTTGTTTCAAGAATTGTTTGTGTAGTTGTTTGACTGAGTTTNATATATCTTCTTAAGGAAAATATTGTAACTAACGAACAATACATATGCGATAATTGGCGATAATTTTGCCGACTTTGATTATAAAATTAACGGCTTTTAAGTAGACTAAAAGTTAAAACCAGAATTAATATGACTATTTAATATATTTCATAATAAAATATCAACATAACTATTCAATGATAATACAAAATGTTGTATGGCCTTTCTGGTATACCATGAGGCCTTTTTGGTTCACTTATGCGGCCTTTTTGGGAAGGCCTTTTTTGGTAAACGGCCTTTCTGGTACTATACCATATAAACATACTCTTCCGCTACATGTATAGTTAAAAAAAATGTTTTGTTTTTTTACTTTAACTATACACGATCCGTTCAAAACTATTCCATTTAACGCGATATTCATATTATGTGATATTATGTGTCAATTTGTAAATGAATGAAGTTCATGAACTGAAACCGCGCCGCAAACTCTTTTTTTGCGCGTATGCTTACAGGTTCATAGGTTTCTAATAGTTAAGCAGCCACTGGCTTGCAAAACTCCCTCTACATTAGTTGCGCGCTAGCGCGAACAACTAATAATTAACAATAACTTAGCTACTTAATCATAGGGAAATAACTCTTACATCGTCCATTGAAAACCAGGAGCAGTGATCAACCTTATTTGTTGAGAACGCCTTTGAGCTTTCACTTGAAGAGATCGCTTCTGCTGAAAAAGTTCGCGGTCAGAATTGATTTGATCAACGAATCATAACCATTTCATGGAACTGATTAGCCCAACGCTTTAAATGTAAGTACAATGCCATGTACATTTACAAAATTGTGCTAATAAATTATGACCAATATCATTGAACAAATTGAACAGCTGACGTTGATTCATTTGTTGTGCAAAAATCTTTGCTACAAACCTATATGATCTTCGTATTGAGATGCCTAGGCTGATATGCACCAACCCTTTCTAAGACTTAATAAAAGACTTAAATCTTAGAAAAATACACTTTGACTGAATATGTACAGGGAATTAGGGACGATACGGACCATGGACCATACGGCCCAGACTATACGGCCCAGATTTGTGGACCATACGGCCCACTTGCGTTGAAGGTTCATGTTCGCAGAGAATATGACCTTAGACACACATCAAATTGTACATAGCCAACTTACTGAACGATATAGAGCAAATTACTTAGCTGCATAAAGATGAGTTACACTTGACTTTGATAGACTCATTATAGTCATATATGTTGCAGTCTAGCCGGTGTTATTAATATAACGTAAGGCGTATGTGGCTACATGTTTATTCATTCATACCCAAGCTACAAGTGTACAACAAACTATTCAGCATAATGATATAAACACAAGATTAACAGTAGAGACAACTCTTATGGGATCTCGTATTTAGTGTAACACAGTAATGTCCCTTTAACATATTTAACAATATATACTAAATTGAGCTTTGCCATCTCATCTGTATGTTTTTTTTTTTGTGTTTTTTTTTCCGTAAAACTGTATTATTATTCATTTGTATACATGATTCTGTTCACCATGTTATATGCTCATGTGTGTATATGATTTGTACATTTCCAAAATATGGCAGAAATCGAGTAAGCTATTTACCGGTATATGGAAGTCATAATCAACGTTCTGTTCCTTTGCTGCTAAAAAGATCAAAATGGTGATGAAACCGAAAATTAATTACAAACGCGAGTACTAGACTTGGGAATAGACAAATGTTTGCTTTCGGAACGATAACATTGTATGTCTCCTTCGTGACTGTGAACGTGGGAATGTTTCTCACAATACAGAAGTAAGAGTACATTGTCATTTTGTCAGTGCACTCAAAACAAAACCAGATACAAAACACCTGTGACCTGAGCATTTGAAATACTTATATCATAATCTATACTGTTAGTCTTAATACACAAAAATCACTAATTAAAATCAGAAATGACGTTTGACATTCTAAATAAAAAATATATTATTCATACCATTGCTTATTACTATCTTACTTCTACTTCTACCGGTTGACGACCACAATCAACTTGTTGATTATCCTGTCGTTGTGTGGGGGTGATGAAGAAAAGTTGCAGAATAGAGGTTAAAAGTCCAGAATATACAGGTTAAAAACAGAGTTCTTTACAGTTTACATAAAGTGATTTGCCAATTGAGCTTTAAAGCTCTCAATTGACCCCGCAGATACTATGATACTATGGCGGAAGCTTGTTCCAATCTCTGATGGTCTTCGGGAAGAAAGAGTTGAGTCTGAAGTCGTTTTTACATGATGGTATTTGGAAGGATTTTTCATGCATGCCGCGGGTGAGTCTTCTTGGTGTTATTAAACGATGTTCTTTATGAATTGCAACTTTTTCGTTTTCAATTTTGTAAAGCATTGAGAGTCTGGCTTCCTTCCTCCTTGTCTCGAGGGATTTCCGATTTAGTTGTTCCAACATATCTGTAACACTTGATCTATTACCATGTCTATTTAATACATATCTGGCTCTCTATGTCAACTTTCGTGTATGGGTGCCAGACAGTTCCTGAATATTCAACACATGGTCTAACTATTGATTTGAATGCCTTTTCTTTCAGCAATGTTGAGGCTATGTTCAGCTTTCTTTTTAAGAATCAAATTTGGCTATTAGCTTTCGCACAGATGTTAGCTATGTGGCGAGTCCATCGGAGTTCTGATGTGATGGTAACACCTAGATATTTTACACTTTCAACAGATTTTAGTATATGTCCATGGAGGGTGTAGTTGTATTTAATGTGGTGATGTTTTCTTGTTATAGATATAACATTGCATTTATCTGGATGGAAAACCATCTTCCAACTTTTTTCCCAGTCAGCAAGTAAGTTTAAGTCTCTTTGTAGTGTTTCGGCGTCAGCTGTACAAGTTATTGTTAAGTAGACAATTGTGTCGTCCGCGAAGAGCCTGATTTTTGACGTTAGATTTTCTGGGAGAGTGTTTATGTAAAACAGAAATAGTGACGGGGAGATTGCTGAGCCTTGGGGAGTTCCAGAATCAACTGTTACACTGTCAGATCTTTCACCTTCCACGACTACTGTCTGTGATCTTCCAATCTGAAGGGTTTATCCGATATTGAGCAGAGCGGAAACCAATACCTACATAACGTCCCCTCCCTGCGAAAATGGCCAACCTCAATATTTACAAGTTTTCAGGAGAAGGAACTTCTTTCTTTTTTTTATTACATAATGAAGCTAAAACTTTGCATGATGACTTTTTAGATATCCCTTAGTGTGTCATAATGTTTAAAGTGACGTGTGACTGTTTCTGTAGTCAATATGAGAAAATTGTCTAACTCAAGCTTTAAGCTTGAGTAAAAGCTTGAGTTAGAAAATTTTCTCATACTTTTTTTGACTTGTTTACATTTAGTTTGGAGATTTCTGCACACATTTTGTCCAACCAATCGAACTTCCCCAAATGATCACATGGGTATAACTTTGTAAGCCGATTGGATAGGACCTTGGAATTCTTCGCGGGAGAAGCGGGCCGTTTTCACCATTGCGAAAATGTCAAAACCTGTGTTCGTGCCAAAACTGAGATTGGCCATATATCGCGGGGAGGGGACGATAAGTGAATGCTGTAGCTTTAATCTTTGACCTGCCGAATACAAAATCATTTGTCTTCAATAAACATCAATCACTATGTGAAATATGAAAGCTCTGAATGGTTTTCAATATCTTGAACAAAAACTTAAAAACATTATCTTAAACATACCTGTTTGACCTTGTTATACTCAACTTAAAATCCAAAGGGGCTAGTATTTCATAAAGACAAAGATTTCACCATGTGAAATATGAAAGCTCTNTTTTTAAAGATACAAAGGGCCATAACTCCGTTATTAACAGATGGTGTACAATGCTATTTGGCGTGCATCATCATCTTATCTATATATATACTCAAACCAAGTTTCAATGAAATCCGCCAAAGCACTTCCAAGATATGGCTCCGGACACAAAAGTGCTGGCCGGCCGGCCGGACGGAAAACGCCAAAACAAAATCCCTCCGCCTCTGGCGGGGGATAAAAAACATGAAATGACCAGTTATGTTAACAGTTTGAGAAAATCACAAAAATAAAGTACGTTTGAAGTGTAATGTCTTATTCCAAATTCACATAATACAGCGTTAATAGTACTCATTTGTTAATGTTCAATAGTAACGGAACAAAAAATAGAAACAACATAAAGGACCTAAAACAGTTGGTTCGTTTATTGGGATTTTTTATATACTGAAATGAAGCACCTGGTAAAGCAAAAAACTTAAGTTAGTTTTACACCAACATCTCAAGCAAAAAAGGGTAGGTACTAGGTTGGTAAAAAAATCTTTTTTCAAATCACTGTGAAATTTTGCTCCTTATGTGTAAACACTTATTTAGAGAATATGATTGAATTTATAAAAAATGATAGATAACTAAGCCTTGAATACAAACAAAGGATTGGCAAAAAAAAGTACGGTCTGTCTGGTCAGTTTAAAACAAAGCAATTTTTACGCCCAATAATTCTTTACAGCTTATATTAAATAAATACTTAATATAAACTGCCTCATACACAAAACACAAGATTACACAAAATGTATTTATAAAAAAGTTAAACAGTCACTAAAATGTACAAGTTATATAATAGAACAACCAACATTGCACAGGGAATTAAATATTTCTATATACATTTAAGTCACATAATAATCAGTAAACATAAATATTTGTGTATCCAAACACATCAATAGCAATGTTGGATCAACACTGACAACAGACAAATGTAACAAAACTATTTATTTAAAAAAAAAAAAATCCAGCAGTAATAACATGTAACTTCCCATGTAATTGTTTATCATTAATAAGGATGCATGTACTGAAGAAGTTCCTGAAATCTAGAAGTAAGGTCTTGCTTTCTAAATGACAATATGCTGCACTTGAGGATCTGAAATGAATAAATCATACATGTAAAATGTGAGATAAAAACTATATAATATATTTTAATATATTATAAAATATAGTTAATAATAGCCATGAAAAAAAAAGAACATCAAGTATTTTAATGCAAATTAAGTCAACATGGAAGAAACCATCTATAGATACTGTTACAACCTTCTTAACCCTTTGAGCGCTGGAACCGGATTTTGAAGGCCTTTGCAAACAGTTTGGATCCAGATGAGACGCCACATAACGTGGCGTCTCATCAGGATCCAAACTGTTTGCTATTCTGATAGTGGTCTTAGAAAAAAAATCAAAGAAAATGCTAATTTTAGAAATTCAGCAGACAACATTTTAGCAGACGACAAATTTCCCAGCATGATTAAAAATGCGTTCAAAGCTATAATGCAAATGGTGATAATCACATAAATGTAAAAATGAAAATTCAAGAGCTTTGGACAACATAAAACTATAATCTGAATGATTATCAAACAAACAGACATATTTAAACACAGTCAAAACATGGTGCCACACAATAAGAGCAACATAAAAACAAACATTTGAAATTTTCAAAAATGGACTAAGTACACTGGACTCAGTTGAGACTATTTACAAGGGGACAAAGGCCAAATCACACTTGACCCCTTAGGGGTTTTCAAGTGTTTATCGGGCATTAAAGTTCAATTCACACATGGATACCAGATTTACCCGTTGACTGTATATCAAACCTGTGGCTAATCTTTGGCGGGCTTTATAGCAGGAAGGGGCCCAGTTTTCAGGAAGTTTAACAGCCGGTCAGCCTGTCAGAATGTGCACACATGAAGCCAATCTGCCTGAAATTGAGACAAAATTATTAAATGTATATCCTTTTAAATGGCTTTGAAGTGAAGAGGACTTCCGTAAATCTGTGAAATTCATTTAATGCCCTGTCTGTTGCAAATAAAATATATTACAGTTTCCTTTCCCAGTTTCCTCTTTGTAAAGACAATATCAGACAGGGATGCCCATATTTTTTATAATCAAAGAGGGACATTGCTGTGCATGCACATGGGAATTTCATTAATACAATGTCAAGGTCTTTAAGGCATAGAAATATTATATTGTTAGACATTGAGTATAAAAGTACAAAGTTCATTATTATATTAATGCCCTTGTCACATATCCAATCATTTTTCGGCGTAGCNGAACTGCGCAGAAAAAAGGCATTCGCTAGTTTTGATCTCATAGATATAACTGTTGATCGTTCATAAACATCGACCACAGTCAACGCTGTATATCTTTTTTAAAGATATTTCTTGTTTAATATTACATGAACTTATGTATAAGATGATTATTTGTTTAATTCTACCTCAGCCAGCAAGTTGCTTTTGATAGGCAAAAAAAGAACAATAAATATGTTATATTCTGCAACAAATCATAAACGGAGCCTAATTTTGCGAAAGTAATTCAGGACATTCCAAGAAATTGTTCAGTAAAATGCATATGCTTAAACGCACGATCTAGCAAACTTGACAAACAATAATGTCTGCATTATGCAGCTTAATAAAACACATAAGTAATACAATTTATATATCAAAGTTCACCAAAATGTTCATAATTAGTTCATTTAGCATTTGATTCACATTTATAAGCAAATGTATTTAACAACATGTATGATGTAACATGGATTATTCACTCGCTTTTTTAATGAAGCCAATGTCATTTTTAATTGTATGACGTGTTGATGTCACAAAAACGTAATTTCTATGTGTGTTTGTTTTTCACAAAAAAAGGACACAGGTTAGATTTAAAAAGTTGTACTTTTATGCAGTGTTGGTAATGCAGTAATAACAAACTCATTCCGCTGGTTTAAATCAAATTTAATTCCCACGCATCTAGCTCTAAACCATTGGTTATAACCACAACAACCATCACTTACTCAAAAATGATTTTCTAAATATTTAATTGCCTTTAGGGAATCCACATTTAATGCAGTACTACAATGGGATTGGCTCCAAAAATGAGAACAATCTGGGTTGTTACCACAAAAGGTACCTGCACATCCAAGTTCTGTTATAATGTGTATGTGTATACAGCTATTATGAATTGAAATTAAAGAGCAATCAACAGTTAAAGAATGTTAAAACAATTTCTTTAAAAAACAAAAGATAGGAAAGCACTCAAATAAATCTTTGAACACATTGACAGATCAAATGCATCTATTCAAACATAAGGACAATTCATCATACATGCTTAACTAGTTCCAAACATTAAATATTTCCCTTAAAAAAGTTTCCCACAACTTAAGTCATGCAGAGAATACCATTTCCACTAATTCTTTTATGGTTCAGAAATGACTTTGATGTTAACTGGTCTATCAAATTTTATTTCATGTCCAAAATGGCGAAATTAAGACAAAACAATTAAATTATCTGGCCCTAATGAGGAAAGTAAGCATGGGAAGGCACATGTAACTTCATTGAAGGTAGTCAAGTAGGCATGGGAAGGCACATGTAACTTCATTGAAGGTAGTCAAGTAAGCATGGGAAGGCACATGTAACTTCATTGAAGGTGGTCAGCTGTAGGCATGGGAAGGCACATGTAACTTCATTGAAGGTAGTTAAGTAGGCATGGGAAGGCACATGTAACTTCATTGAAGGTAGTCAGGTAGGCATGGGAAGGCACATGTAACTTCATTGAAGGTAGTTAAGTAGGCATGGGAAGGCACATGTAACTTCATTGAAGGTAGTTAAGTAGGCATGGGAAGGCACATGTAACTTCATTGAAGGTAGTTAAGTAGGCATGGGAAGGCACATGTAACTTCATTGAAGGTAGTTAAGTAGGCATGGGAAGGCACATGTAACTTCATTGAAGGTAGTTAAGTAGGCATGGGAAGGCACATGTAACTTCATTGAAGGTAGTTAAGTAGGCATGGGAAGGCACATGTAACTTCATTGAAGGTAGTTAAGTAGGCATGGGAAGGCACATGTAACTTCATTGAAGGTAGTTAAGTAGGCATGGGAAGGCACATGTAACTTCATTGAAGGTGGTCAGAGTAGGCATGTGAAGACACATGTAACTTCATTGAAGGTGGTCAGTAGGCATGGGAAGGCACATGTAACTTCATTGAAGATGGTTAAGTAGGCATGGGAAAGCACATGTAACTTCATTGAAGGTGGTCAGCAATGGGAACTTCCGAAGGCACATGCAACTTCATTGAAGGTGGTCAAGTAGGCATGGGAAGGCACATGTAACTTCATTATAGGTGGTCAGGCATGGGAAGGCACTTGTACCTTCATTGAAGGTGGTCAGCAATGGGAAGGCACATGTAACTTCATTGATGGTGGTCAGCAATGGGAAGGCACATGTAACTTCATTGAAGGTGGTCAAGTAGGCATGGGAAGGCACTTGTAACTTCATTGAAGGTGGTCAGCAATGGAAAGGCACATGTAACTTCATTGAAGGTGGTCAGCAATTGGAAGGTACATGTAACTTCATTGAAGGTGGTCAGCAATGGGAAGACACATGTAACTTCATTGAAGGTGGTCAAGTAGGCAATGGGAAGGCACATGTAACTTCATTGAAGGTGGTCAGCAGAAAATCATATCAGCACTTAGACACCATAAAACACAAGTGCTGCAACACATGTGGCGTGTTCTGAGAAAACTGGTCAAAATGCTTATGCGTAAAGTGTCATCCCAGAGTAGCCTGTGCAGTCCGCACAGGCTAATCAGGGACGACAATTTCCGCTTTTTAGGAATTTTTTGTTTAAATGATGTCTCTTCTAAGCAAAAATCCAGTTTAGGGGGAAAGTGTCGTCCCGGATTAGCCTGTGCGGACTGCACAGGCTAATCTGGGATGACACTTTACGCACAAGCATTTTGCCCAGTTTTCTCAGAACACG
>VMBQ01000323.1:196623-220996 GCA_007657795.1 Dreissena rostriformis | reverse complement strand
TTGTGGGGCATTAAATATGTTATTTGTGGGGCATTAAATATGTTATTTGTGGGGCATTAAATATGTTATTTGTGGGGCATTAAATATGTTATTTGTGGGGCATTACATAGGTTTTTTGTGGGACATTACATATGTTATTTGTGGGGCATTACATATGTTATTTGTGGGGCATCACATATGCTATTTGTGGGGCATTACATATGTTATTTGTTGGGCATTACATATGTTATTTGTGGGGCATTAAATAGTTTATTTGCAGGTCATTAAATAGGTTATTTGCAGGGCATTAAATAGTTTTTTTTGTGGGGAATTAAATAGGTTATTTGTTAGGCAACCGATCAATATTTTTTGGTTTCTAATATTTGCAAAAAAAGATATGGGTTATCAGTCCTCTGGTTAAATCAACAACACTTTTCAGATTTACCAGAGCGCCAATATTGAAGCTCTTCTTTAATCTGCACTCAAACACATGGTGGTGATTAAATTTTAAACTGATGTGTCAAATTAAATAGGCAGCCGCCATTATGTTCCTGATTTACAGAGGATGATATCAAACACTGTTTCCCAGTCAACCGTGAAGCCCCATGTAATATCTTAAAAAATCAAACGCCTCTGTTTTCACATTTTAAATGATCAGTTAGCGTATTGTTACCAACTTCTGGAAAGGATTAATAAAATTTTAAGTGACAGGGCATGTTTATGAGGGTGCGTGTGCCATAATTTAAGTACAAAACAATCGCAGGCTAGTTAGAAGTTGTTGTCTGGTTTTTAGAGGGCTTATCAGTTGATGCTTCTGACCTATCGGCTGGTATCTTTAACATTTCATTAATTCAAAGAACCCTTAAGTAACACTTGATAGTGTTTTACCTCCCTATAAATTCTGATCTCTTCCATCGAAACAGATTTAGCAATCAACTTATAAAATGAAACAACATTTACATCCCAATTCATTTAATATGCTCAGCTGTTGTTTTCATATTCAAAATTCATAATGCTTGGATTGCATGCATTCTGTAAACAAATCTTTGCAAAATTATACAGATCACAATTACAAATCATCCTTCTCATGCATGATGATGTAACACTTCAAATGTCATTTCACTCTTCAGTAACTAAGCTTTACTATTCACTGAGTGTTTACCCACAAATTATTTTCATCAAATGTCCTCATATTGAACATGTTCAAGACAATTCAGTCTAGGCAGAAAGTGTCATCTCTATTAACCCTTTGCATGCTGGGAAATTTGTCGTCTGCTAAAATGTTGTCTGCTAAATTTCTAAAATTAGCATTTTCTTCGATTTTTTTCAAAGAATACTATCAGAATAGCAAACAGTTTGGATCCTGATGAGACGCCACGCAAAGGCCTTCAAAATCCGGTTCCAGCACTCAAAGGGTTAATTAGCATGTGCAGACTGCATTTTAGCTCATTAAGAAATTAAATTGCGCTACATGAAAAACATTTATATTTAAGTATAAGGGTATGCAAATTTTATGACAACTATTGCCTTTTAAACTTTCTGAATCCTCGGCTTATGGATACCATGGATACCAATAATTTCATTCGCAGCTCAAACTAACAGCTGGAACTCTGATGTGGATGAGCCCACTGACTTTGGCTTAATTAAAGTACAATAAGAACACAGACACTGTCAAACAAACTTTAACATCTTTCTGCAGTTGCACTTCCATAAAGTCTAAAACTAATTGCAGGTTATGATCTGTACCAAATTAATGGAAGCCAAAATTAACCATTACCTGTCCCCCTTTCATGCAACACAAAAAAGCAAAAACCCTTAACAATTTCTGAACATGAAATCAAATCCTGTAATCTATAGTTTTTCATAAATAAAAAATGCCTGAAACCCTTCTAGAAGTGTGGCTTCACAGGAGTTAACAAGAAACGGGTATAAATCCTTGAAAACCGACTCAGCCTGGTTGTATTGGGTTTCCAACCGGCGAAATATACCGCCCAGCCAAATGTTCTTAATTCATCACAAATTTCAAACATAAATTCATCATTCTTGTTTTGACACATG
The DNA here is from genome assembly GCA_007657795.1 of Dreissena rostriformis. Taxonomy (NCBI): domain Eukaryota; kingdom Metazoa; phylum Mollusca; class Bivalvia; order Myida; family Dreissenidae; genus Dreissena; species Dreissena rostriformis. The sequence continues at coordinate 218,959 of VMBQ01000323.1, read as the reverse complement.
GCTTACTGTTTTTTTTTCCGAGAGTTTTGTTGTGGATTGTTCAGAATGACTCTTGAGATAAACAGAGACATGAGTGAATGAAATTATATAGGAGTCTCAACCTGGGGAAACTGGGCATTAAGTGTAGTCTCCAATTAGCCTATGCAGTCTGCACAGGCTTATCAGAGACAACACTTTCTGCTTATATGAAATTTTCATTTAAAACAGGTATCTTTTTAGCAAAAATCCAGTTAAGGCAAAAAGGCGGACTGCACAGGCTAATCTGGGATGACACTTTTCCCACATTCATTACAGCTGTCTTCACAGAGCAAGGCTTGTATAAATATATTTTTTAATAAAGGCACAATAATTGTGATAATGATGTGACATTTTTGTTAAGCATATCAATTTATAATTTCTCTTTTTTTGGGGTACAAACTTAGACCAACAGAGTTAAAGCATGTGGGATAGAAAAATGCTATGTCTTCAAAAATTGAAATCTGCACATTACTCTTAATTAAGTTTACCTCTTAATTAAAGCACAAGAAGTTATTAAGCAAAACATTTTCTTAACTGGGAGCATTCATGAAGACATGGGCAAATTCCTAACAACTTGCTGAACACTTCATATTTTCATACAACAGAGTTCCCTGGAAAAACCTGGCTGAAGTGCCAAGCGCTTCCAAGCAGACATCTGTCCTCCACATTCACATCTGCACTTCATCTCTGTCATATCCCATAATTCTACTTCCTGTTTGGACAGTGTCTGCTGCCGCAGAGATTATGAAGAAGAGAGGAAAGGGTATACAGCCATCTATAATAAATTCCCTGCAAAAATCATAAAAAAAATAATTTGATGAAGTTTGTACTTGAAAGTTGGGCTTAAGGATGTTCCGTTCTTAATTGCTTTACTCTAACATTCAAACAATTAGTGTTCTTAGCAAGATATTCTTACATTTTTTTATGTATTTTAATCAATAATATCATAATGTTTTTTAGCCTTTGGGAAAAAAGGGTTAAAAACATGTGCTTAAAGTGTCATCCCAAATTAACCCGTTAAGTCCACACAGCCTAATCAGGTACCACACTGCCTCAACAGGATTTTTGATAAGAAGAGCCTTCCTTTAAATGAAAAATACCATAAAAGCTCACAGTGTCGTCCCTGATAAGACTGTGCAGATTGCACATGCTAATCTGGGACCACACTTTTCGCACATGCATCAAACCCGGTTTTCTCAGAGAGATGTCCATTTTAACAAAGTTTATACCAAGACCTAATGATATGGTGGAGCAAAGATACTAAGTTGCCTTTTTGTAATCCCTCTAGGGGCAGAAGTTTATCAGTTCTGATTTGCATACAAGTGAATGAAGTGATTGATTGTAATGCACTGAATATTCAACCCTGGCCACATTGTACAACAGCAAGTGAAAAAGATAATTGAAATGTTATAAATTCAATCTTGTATTCCACCCACCCTAAATTTGCCTCCAGCAATGTACCTGAGTCCATGCTTTAATGTGGTATGCCACCTTTAGTGCACTGCGATGAGCAACTATCAGAAACCATGATGACGTCATCACAGATTACTATCACAACTAACTCTCAACAAAAGTTATAACATATCAAACTTTTTATTATCCCCCGCCAAATGCGGAGTGATATTATTTTGGCGTTGTCCGTCCTTCCGACACTTTTGTGTCCGGAGCCATATCTTGGAAGTGCTTTGGCCGATTTCATTGAAACTTGGTATAAGTATATATATGGATAAGAGGATGATGCACGCCAAATGGCATTGTACACAATCTGTTTATAACGAAGTTATGGCCCTTTGTATATATTCTGTGTCAATGCAGCATATGAGGTATACGTCATGTCTGTGACAAAGCTCTAGTTTGGTGGGGGATATCAATTCAACAAATTTGCTTTAAAAAAAAAAATATTTTAGCTTTCTGGGTATAAATATACAGGGTATAATGCATGTGCATAAAGTGTTGTCCTTTATATCCACCTAGACTGGATTTTTGTTTAGAAGAGACTTCCTTTTAATGAAAATTCCATAAAAGCGAGAGCGTCATCCCTGATTAGCCTGTGTGGACTGCACAGGCTAATCTGTGATGACACTTACCGCACATTTTCCATTTGTGCATTTCCACCATTTGCAGATGGTTCTGTCGAGAGCCTTCCCAAATCTGATCAGTTACAAACAACACATTATTTACATGCAATGAATACCATTCCATTCATTCAATCTCGTTTAAACTGATTTACTTCTATTTCACAACTATAATTTTGAAATGCCCCTTTCAGCTGTAAGATGTCAGCTAGAAGAGTTGATCCGTAGGACTGCAAATCATCGGATTATTCTTTAAATTGGGCCATAATTATGTCATGTTATGAAACTGGCATTAGTTTTTTTGGAGCACATGGCATTCGAATAACGAATTGTTGAATTTCTGGAGCGGGACTAGGTATACATAGATAACAGGTGCCTGATCACGTGGGTTGCATTAAGAAGAACTCCATAGAAACATGTTTGTTATTTATTATTCTTCTGAAGAGATTTATACAATGCAAACCATATTTCAGACCAGACTGTTTTACTAGCATTCAGTTGTGTCTTTTGTTAAAATAAAAATCAACAATCTTTCTTTATGTATTTGTTTATATTTATTATAATTCCTAAATGTTATTCTTTGCATAATGTCACATTTAATTTCTTATTAAAAAAATAAAAAAATCAAAATAGGTAAAAATTCCTAGTGAATTTTTTAATCCAGATGGTCTCAACATCAGGCATCCACAGTCCTTGTATAAGTGAGTCACATTCTGGAAAAACAGGCTTTAATGCATTTGCGTCAAGTGTTGTCCCAGATTAGCCTGTGCAGTCCATACACGCTAAACAGGGACTACACTTTCAACTTTTATGGAATTTTTAGTTAAAAGTTAGTCTCTTCTAAACAAAAATCAAGTCTAGGAAAAAAGTGTTGTCCCAGATTAGCCTAATCTGGTACGACACTTTACGCAAATGCATTAAGCCCAGTTTTCCCAGCACGCAGCTAATCCGAGTTGCTGAACATTGGCCAGTACTCTGGCATGTGGCCTACCTCAACAACCAACCCTCAACAGTTCCTCGTTATTTCCACTTTACAGTCTGGAAGTGGTCTGTATGGAAAACTGGCACCAATTATTGTTCTGACACCTAAATATTGGGATAATAGGTTCTGGCCATGCCTGCTTAAACCTTGGCATATTTTTTAATGAGGAAAGTTTAGCCTGCATGGATTGGGTGTAATATTTCTTTCATAAAGTCAGATTTACAACTGTAGTGTTAACTATAAAATATGTACCATAATTTTAAGAAAGTGGTTATGCACAGTTAATTCATGACCATTCCAAACAATACATGACCAGTCCAAGGAAATGCATGACCAGACCAATGATTACATGACCAGTCATGGGAAAAACATGTCCAGTCATGAGAAATACATGTCCAGTCATGAGAAATACATGTCCAGTTGTGTGAAATACATGTCCAGTTGTGAGAAATACATGTCTAGTTGTGGGAAATACATGTCCAGTCATGAGAAATACATGTCCAGTCATGGGAAATACATGTCCAGTCATGGGAAATACATGTCGAGTCATGAGAAATACATGTCCAGTCATGAGAAATACATGTCCAGATGTGGGAAATTCATGTCCAGCCGTGGGACATACATGTCCAGTCATGAGAAATACATGCCAGTTGTGGAAAATACATGTCCAGTTGTGAGAAATACATGTCCAGTCATGGGAAATACATGTCCGGTCATGGGAAATACATGTCCAGTCATGAGAAATACATGTCCAGTCATGAGAAATACATGTCCAGTTGTGGGAAATACATGTCCATTTGTGAGAAATACATGTCCAGTTGTGGGAAATACATGTCCAGTCATGGGAAATACATGTCCAGTCATGAGAAATACATGTCCAGTTGTGAGAAATACATGTCCAGTCATGGGAAATACATGTCCAGTCATGAGAAATACATGTCTAGTCATGAGAAATACATGTCCAGTTGTGGGAAATACATGTCCAGTTGTAGGAAATACATGTTCAGTTGTGGGAAATACATGTCCAGTCATGGGAAATATGTGTCCAGTCATGGGAAATACATGTCCAGTTAAGGGAAATACATGTCAAGTCATGAGAAATACATGTCCAGTCATGGGAAATACATGTCCAGTCATGGGAAATACATGTCCAGTCATGGAAAAAACATGTCCAGTCATGGGAAATACATGTCCAGTTGTGAAAAATACATGTCCAGTCATGGGAAATACATGTCCAGTCATGAGAAATACATGTCCAGTCTGGAAAATACATGTGTAGTCATGGGAAATACATGTCCAGTCATGTGAAATACATGTCCAGTTGTGGGAAATACATGTCCTGTCCAAGAAGAACATGACCATTTTTGACAAATGCATATTTAAGATATTTTCTCGCTTGGATTTGTTTTTTCTTTTGCTGCTTCATTTAGTTAGTTTAGACAATGGCAACTGTTTAAAATCTTTTAATTTTATCAACAAAATATTATTTATAATCTTATTTGATAAGAAAAGATCAATAGACAAAGATGATTTTTGTATTATTTCTTATTTAAAACCATTAATTGATTAAAGAAAAAATATTTTCTTTTTACCTCAGTAATTCTTATATAAAATATGAAATTTTCATGCCAACAAGGACATTGTGTAAATACACACCAATCATCAAAGTTGAGAAATAACCCAAATGACGCACATTAACTAACGTCACCTAGAGCCTCATGAAAGCTTGTTGGTTTTTGTTGGTGTTTGAGGCTGGTTCCGCTACATTTGAATCTCGATAAATGTTGGCTCATCTGTTAGCAGTCGACAACTGTTCTGCCGATCAATTTCTAGTGCTTCATGCCTGCCTGATTGAGATGTTAGAAACGCTATAAAGACGTTCTGTAGACATTTTCATTTCCTATACATACAACACTTATAACGCTTACATCCTTGATTTTCTGCTGTTAAAATGATTCAGTTATATACAAACAGGATGAACTAAAGAACGGTACATGTATACTGTACCTATCCTATTGTACTGAAAAGATTATATTCCTTATTATTTGTATTGTTCAAACAGAAAAATGGCTTTTTTTAAGAAACAAAATATTTTAATACAAAATGATAGTGAAGTAATGGAATAATTGAAAACATTCTTAATTTCTAGAAAACATTAAAAAATAAATAAAACGGGGAATGTGAAACATATTTTTTTAATGGTTGACACATAATCACATAATTCATATTGCATGAAAGTTTTTTTTTGTACTGCAAATGTTTCCTTGGGCTGGAAAATAAAACAAGTAACAAACAAAAATGCAAATTTTCTCGCATGTGAGTTTTTAAGGAACCACTCATAGAACTCATGGCGTCATACTGTTATTCCTGTTTCATTGATTCTCTGCTTACCCAAGTGAGTCACAGGCATCAAGTATTCAAGAACTCTCAGAAAAGACAAGACAAACATTTTATTCAAGATCAGTACTTAGTACATAATCTAGAAAATAATGTGATTAAATAAAAAGAACAGAGGAACAGTGATCATGAATTTTAATATAACAATATCTAAGAACTTGACGGGGGACTTATGGCAACAGTTTATCAGGTACACATCACTTGTCAGCCTTGACAGTCTCTTGAATACAATTATGTGTATTTAAGCCTTATTATGCAAAAACTCGTCTTAAAGCATGTGCATAAAGTGTAATCCCAGATAAGCCTGTGCAGTCTACACAGGCTAATCAGGGACAACACTTTCCACCTAGACTGGATTTTTGTTAAGAAGAGAATTCCTTAAAACTGTAAAAGCGGAAAGTGTCATCCCTGATAAGCCTGTGGGTACTGCACAAATATGGAAGGACACGTACTTTACACAGATGCATTTAGGCCAAGATTTTGCGAATCACACCTCATTTTGTAACTGAAATAGTTTCCACTTAAATATTTGTGCACAGGTTTGTTAACTCTTTCAGTGCTGGAACCAAATTTTGAAGGCCTTTGCAAACAGTTTGGATCCAGATGAGATGCCACAGAACGGCTTCTCATCAGGATCCAAACTGTTTACTATTCTGATAGTATCCTTTAAAAAAATGCTAATTTTAGAAATTCAGCAGACAACATTTTAGCAGACGACAAATTTCCCAGCATGCAAAGGGTTAACAAAACATTATTAATGTTTTACCCTATTAACCAATTTAATGATGCTTTACCCTTAATCACTGAAACATAAACACTTTCACCTACTTTAAAAGTAATCTTGCAACTTTTATCTTACAACAAAGATGCAATCTTCAGTATATAGGTGAACAGTTATCAGGGACACATGAGTGAACAAACGTTTACTATAGGTATGCAGGTGATAATGGCACCTAGATAAAAAGTAAAAACCGAGAAAACAATTTAAGACAGTAAATCATAGAAATTTATCCATAAAAAAGCAATTTCAGTACAATTTTATTGACACAAAATTGACTGGCATAGATTATTTAAGACATCCAGGTGTAAAATCTCAAAGTATTATGCACCTATAAAATAATTGAAGGACATAAACCAAAGCTCTTAAAAACATCACAAAGTAAAACAATTATAAAAGGTAACAAAGTGAAGCTTCATATATTACTTGTAACTTCAAACAGATACAGACCATCAAGTTTGAAAGACCACTGCAGCATTTAGGGTTCCTTTGCTGTGAAACCTTAGGAAGCACTTTGAAATATGTGTTATTATATCTGGTGTTTGTACCTTTGGTATACTGTATAATAAATGGCCATGCCTTTGGAAAATGGGGCTTAATGCATGTGCGTAAAGTGTTGTCCCTGATTAGGCTGTGCAGTTGTCCACACAGGCTAACCAGGGACAACACTTTCCATCTAGACTGGGTTTTTGTTTAGAAGAACTTCCTTAAAATAAAATAAAATCCATACAAGGGAAAGTTTCATTCCTGATTTGTCTTTGGCACAGGCTTATCTAGCACATTAACCCTTTGAGCGCTGGAACCAGATTTTAAAGGCCTTTGCAAACAGTTTGGATCCAGATGAGACGCCACANAAATATTGAATATAATATATATTTTTTATAAACAACTGGAAGCAAGATGAGTTGCAGATAATTGGTCAGTTACCACATTTTAACTAACTCTTTTGACCTGTTAATTCTTTTCAGCTCAATTCAACAGTAGTGCGTTCAGTTACAGCGAACGTTGGCCAATGATCGTTCGTTTCCGATTCGGTCTTATTGAACGATAAGTTCGGGGCAAACGTTTCAAGATGGCGGCTCCCAGAGAATTGATTGCTATTTTGATGGAGGAAATCGCTAATAACAAAGAAAGTTCTTTTTCCAACACAATACACTATGTTTATAATTCAATTCATTTATGTACTACAAAAAATAAATGAAACAAGATGTGTTTGTGAAACACTATGTCCACTTTTGAGCGATTTTGACCCATAAATTTGACCTTTGACCTTGAAGGATGACCTTGACCTTTGACCACTCAAAATGTGCAGCTCCATGAGATACACATGCATGCCAAATATCAAGTTGCTATCTTCAATATTGAAAAAGTTATGGCCAATGTTAAAGTTGGCGCAAACAGACCCAACAGACAGACCAACAGACCAACAGACAGACAGGGCAAAAACAAAATGTCCCCCAGTATATACTGGTGGACATAAAAATATCGAAGTTACTCGAAGTTACACTGAACAACAACAACAACTTACTTGTCCGCCATCTTGGTTTAGCTAGCGAACTACAGCAAACTACCTCCTGAGACGGTTCGCTTCGGTTTGCGGCAAACCGAGCGCTCAATAGCGAAATTCACAAACTATCGCTAACGTTCACTGTAACTGAACGCACTACAGTGTAAGATGAGTCTAATGTCACTTTCAATACAAACTCAAGTTATTGATTGGAAAGCAGTTTTTCTACTTTAGGTTGACGTGACCTTGACCTTGATCCAAATGATCACAAATGTAATCCAAAGCAACATTTTCTAGTTACCACATGTAAGCTACTAACATACAAAAATTCCAAAAAATATCCGCATAAAAACTCTAGCTATTCAGCGGAAACAGTTTTTATATTTATAGAAACAGTGACCTTTATCTTGACCCAAATATCCCTGTTGGAATCCCAAGCTGTTAGTTACCTACACACAACATGTCAGCAAAATATCTGCATCTAAACTTAAAATATTGAGCAGAAACTTTTTTTAGTAACAGTTATTCACCGTTAATCATTTTATCTTATTTTAGAAAGAGTGACCTTGACATGATGGGCCCCAAATGCAATTCCAAGCTAGGTCTGCATGTAAGCTACCTACATGTACATACAACATTTCAGTGCAATATCTCAATCCAAACTCAAGTTATAAAGCAGAGACTGCGTTTCTATTTTTAGTAACAGTGACCTTGACCCGACACGCCCCAAATAATATCCATGGCTTGGTCTACATGTAAGCTTGCTATATTCAAAATGTAATGAGATTGGTGAATGCAAATTAAAGTTGTTGACCGGAAACAAACAGTTTGACGCCAACCGCCATACCCCAAAAGTTGAAAACCTTGTTAAAAACTAAAAATTTTAAAAATGATTTGTGTTCAAAGATGCATACATTTCTAACTTACACAAAAAGATTTATCAACAATGAATATTTGTTAGCATAAATTATTTTAGTAAAACAGTCCTTAGCATGTTTCTTCATTATCTTCATTTTCACCGTACATACCGGTAAAGATTCAAAATCAATATGTTTTACCTGTTGTGCCTGTTGATTCTGCAATGTAGCCAACTGTGTGTCAAAAGCAGCTGTCTGCAAAAGCTGCTGATGTTCTATGGGTGACAAGGTTGTGGCCCCTAGATTGGATCCCAGCTGCTGTGGGCTCAGTTGAACAGCTACACTGGTTCCCTGCACTGGCTGGTTTACTAGTGTAAAGTTTCCTCTTGACATAAACTGGTAATTACTGGGAACCAGTCCACGACCACCTTAAATACACAGTCATCTATTGCATGCTTCATTATCAGTATTTTTTACATATAATTGAGTTTACTTTGAATATTTTGCAAGACTCCTCTAACATCATTTAACAAAGATTGAGTGAAACAATGTTGAAGGTCTTTTTTATTTACTGAATAAAATCAATGCCCAATGTGAGTGGTATTTTTCACTGTTTCCAGTGATTTACCAATGACTGTGTTCCATTAAAGCCACAAAAAGGATATTTTATCGCATAAATTTCATAATTGTAAACAAAATGGGTCTAGTTGCGATTTATGTCGCACAAAAATACTTGTGGGACTAATCGTCCAAAATGTGAGAAAATTGACCTTAAAAGTACAGAATATGAGTCAAACTTCCAATTTCTGATTGGTTTAATAGGATAGTTGGGAAGTGTGAGAAGTGTTTCAGACTTAAGCTTATAGATATTTTACAGAAGCTTATCTAATGCAAAATAATATAACTTACAGATGTCATTTGGTGATTTCAAAGCTAGAATGATCACAACTCATGCAGAAGCATTACATCCATGTACAATTAATCGTTTATTTCGGTGAGCCTCATCATAAACAAACACACACACTCACTAGAGCCACATGTGACATAATTATAACAGCCCAACATGAACGGAATATAATTATGTGCAACTTTACTAGATAGTTTGCATACTATGATTAAATAGTTCTGGGCATGAAAAACAATATCAACACAAGGACATGGATGGCGCATTAAGCTCCAAGGTCCTGTGCATGGAACCAAATATTATTTAAAGCATGATGCTTATAATGAAATAAAAAAAGTTTATTTGCTGGAGAGATTCTCTTTAAGTGAAATGTATGTATTGTTGCCACTCTATGATAGTATAGAAGGAGACATTGCACCCTTCTTAACATTTGGGCTGTATGTAAACCTGACAATTTGACTAAATAAAGTATGGGATTTTCTTTGGTTGGAATTAAGATTCCAGATGTGCGATATATTTTGAAATAGATTACAAAGTTGCAATGTTAAAGTCAGTTTTCAACAAGCAAATTCGTTGAATTGATATCCCCCGCCAAACTAGAGCTTTGTCACAGTATACAAAGGGCCATAACTCCGTTATTAACAGATGGTGTACAATGCCATTTGGCGTGCATCATCGTATTATCCACATATATTACCATACCAAGTTTCAATGAAATCCGCCAAAGCACTTCCAAGATATGACTCGGGACACAAAAGTGCCGGACGGACGGAGGGACAACGCCAAAACAATATCCCTCCGCCTTTGGCGGGGGATAATAACCGCACTAATTAGAACTAGATGCCTGCCCAGGGCCCTCTCTGGCAATCAGGGGAAGGGGCCCAGGTACCTCATTAGGGGGGATTTTCGCGGTGTTTCCCTTTTATGGGGATTTTTTTTACTTACCCTCTTATTACTACATTTGTACTGATTGAACTATATTCATTGCTTTTTTCATAATAATGTATATTTGAATGGATGTACTTGAAATAAAATTGAAATAAATAATCATGAGACTCTTCTTTCTAATTTTTTTTTTTTGGGGGGGGATTTTTTTTCCAAAAAAAGGGGAAAAAAGTATTCTTTTTTATGGGGGACGGGGCTGATATTCGGCCCCAAAAAACCCAGATCGAGGGCCCTGCTGCCCGCAACATATTTAGCCATTTGTCAATCATACATGTACTTGTAATAACTTAACAAGCTTAACCGTGACAAAACTTCTCCACATAGTTAACATTTTTGGTAACTCAGTTATTTTTAAATTATGAATGAAAATGTTACAGTCTGGACAAGCTGTTTTATGATAAAATTTGACCGTTGATCTCTAAGTGTGACCTTTGAGGTCATGACACAGAGTGTTAGACAAAAAGTCGCCTCAATATGGTGAACATTGCACAATACATGACAAAGTTACAATATGGACAAGTTAAGACGCACACACGCATGAACACACATACACTGGACCATTGTTACAGTTGACAAATGAGTCGCGTTCTGAGAAAACTGGGCAAAACACATGTGCGTAAAGTGTTGTCGCAGATTAGCCTGTGCAGTCTGCACAGGCTAATCAGGGACGACACTTTCCGCCTTAATTGGATTTTTGCTAAGAAGAGACTTCATTTAAATGAAAAATGTCATAAAAGCGGAAAGTGGTGTCCCTGATAAGCCTGTGCGGACTGCACAGGTTAATCTGGGATGACAATTTACGCACAAGCATTATATATGCACATTTTTTTCAGAACACGACACAAATATCTTGGCAAAGTTTGAATTATGTAGCTCAAATGATAAAAATATAGTACGGTAACATAAGTGACAAAGGAGATAGCTTTTTACAATGTTAAACCTAAAAGAATATTACCTGTAAAGAATAAATTACATTCCTTTTTATAAGTATATATCAAAATGTATATTTAATATAAAAACTAAACTTGATTCACCTTGTACTTTCATTACAAACCCTAATAAATCAATAACAACTGTCAAGCTAAGTTCAATACCTGTAGTCAATTGCTTAATGAATCACATTAGCAAATATAAAATGTCCTTCCTGTAAGCAATTAACTTTAATGACTTCATAAATTAACTTAAATTACAGCGGGAAAGCCATCTTCAATAAATTGACAGCTGTTTAGTTCTTTGAATATAAACTGTAAAAGCGACAGCTGTTTAGTTCTTTGAATGTAAACTGTTAAAGCCTATCAAAATTTCAGTAGTAACATACATGTGACAGCGTGTGAGTGTATTTCTTCCAAATTATAACTACAGCTTTGTCACATAAGTGACTAAAAAATACCCCCCACACTGACAGTGTGACAAACATAGCAGCCATGCCCATGGATAAGTTCAAGGACACATAACTAAGGATAACTTCACATGAAAAGTGTCTTGCACATCTGCGCTTCATGGAGATGGCACATTAAAAGTTTCAGTTTACACTACGAACATTTTATGCCTCTGCCATAATAATTATCTATTCTTAAATCCAGTATATTTGAACTTGTCTTCGCACATTCAAACTAGCCAAAAAGAAAGTATTTACAATACAAGAGCCAAAGCTTACTATATGAGACTCAATTCAACCAAACTTTCAAAAATGACTTAGACATCATCACAACTTCACAACCAATGTTCACTTGAAATAAATCAGAAATCTGTGGATCACTTGTTATGAACAAAGTGTTTGGCACATCTACACTTCATGATGATAACTTTTTTAAGATTCAATTTAATCGCTTGAGAACTGTGGAAGTAGGTTGCTTCACAACCATATAACATTTTAATGCAGCCGAATCGACCAACTGACAAAGTGACTCCAATATACCCAGTGAAGGATAAGTCATAACCAGTGACTCACCCATGTTTAGATTCTGGGCCCCCTGTTGATCTGTCATCAGCTGCTGCTGTGAGATGAATGCAGACTGGTTCGGCTGGCCTATGATCTGAAGTCCGGGGGGCATCATTGACTGGTTCCCGGCCAACAGAGAAGGGGTGCCCACCGCAGACTGGCCATTGGCTGGCAGGATGGCTTGCTGCAAACCAGAATAATAACTTGAGACTATGACAGCTCATTAAACAACTGATTTTGTAAAATATCTATGCCCCCAACTAAATGCAAATTGTAAATATGTGCAAGGTGTTTAAGAGATTTTTAGCTCACCTTATTGCTCAGGTGAGCTTTGAGGATCGGTCTTTGTCTGTCCGTCCGTAAACATTTGGTTTGTAAACTCTAGAGGCCACATTTCTTGTCCGATCTTCATGAAACTTGGTCAGAAGACATGTCCAAATGAAACCTTGATCAAGTTTAAAACTGGGTCATGATCAGATGGGTCAAAAACTAGGTCACTAGGTTGAAAAAAGAAAAATCTTGTAAACACTGTAGAAGTCACATTTCATGCCCAATCTTCAAGTAACTTTTTCAAAATGTTTGTCTTTATGATATGTTGGTTGAGTTCAAAAGTGGTTCTGGTCCGTTGATAAACATGGCCGCCAGTGGGCGGGGCAGTTTTCCTAATTTGGCTTTAGAGAACACTTTAGAAGTCACAATTTTTTCCCAATCATCATGAAACTTGGTTAAAACATTGGTTTTATTGATATCTTGGACGAGTATCGAAAATGGTCCAGATCAGTGAAAAAACATGGCCACCAGGGGGCGGGGCAGTTTTCTCTATATGTATATAGTGAAAACATGTGATCACTCTAGAAGTCACATTTTTGGTCCAATCTTCATCAAATTTGGTCAGAACATTTTTCTCCTAAAAATGTGAGTTAAGTTTGAAAATGGTTCCGGTCCGTTGAAAAACATGGCTGCCAGGGGGACGGGGCAGTTTTCCTTATATTTATGTAGTAAAAAAAGGCTTGTGAACAGTCGAGAAGTCACATTTTTTGCGCAATCATTATGAAACTTGGTCAAAACATTGGTTTTATTAGCTCGCCTGATTCCTCAGGTGAGGTTTTAGGATCGCTCTTTGTCCGTTGTCCGTCTGTTTGTCCACATTTGGTTTGTAAACACTCTAGCATTCACATTTCTCAAGCATTCTTTATTTAAGTTGGTGAGAAGCTATATGGCAACAAGATCTCAGTCAAGTTTGATAATGAGCAAAATCGCATAATAAATGCCAGAATTATTGCCCTTAGATTGTCAAAATTTTCATTATATTATACAAAATCCTTGTAAACACTCAGTCTCTAGAGGTCACAACTTTGTTTCAGATTTTATGAATCTTGGTCATAAAATTTATTTTTATGCCCCCGGTAGGGTGGCATATACAGTACAGGCAGCGTGTACTTGGACAAAAAAGCCTGGTCGCGGTGTTCAATTTTCCGATGGGTGACATTTCGCGGGGGGCGGACACTCTACTGACCGTGGTGTTCGGTGAACACCCGAAATCGCCGCGATTGCACGCTATCGTTNATTATATATATACTATTACGTTCATTCATATGTCCCTTTTATATATATTACAATGTACAATTATAATGTACTACGTTACACACATTCAAGTCAGGATATATGAATGACTTTTTCAAACCACTGGAAGACATCTTGAGTGCCGCATATGGGGAAACATATGTTACGTTGATTATGAGACACATGCCACGTCGGACATCCCTGGTAAAGGTTTAATTAGTTATGGTAATAACAAGAAGAAGAATAATTAAAAAAATATATAATGCTATTTATATTTACACAATCATCCATGTGTGTTCCATTGTTTTTATTAATAATCGTTTTTGACATTTTAATTGATTTTCGTTTTTCAAGCAACGTTCGGAAGATTGAATAAAAATACAGATGAAGCGACCAAAGAGTTAGAGCCTGATGTTTTATTGCATGATATAGGTATGGCAAAGCAAACTTGTATACACAAGACGAAGGTAGTGTTACACAATATAAACTCATATCCATATGCACCATGATGCAAGCGGTTATTTGTGGTATTGTTTTTTTTTCTAATCGAGATTTGATCAGATTAGAACGAATGTATTACACAGTAGCCGTATGTTTGTTTGTCAGTTATTTTGCAGACAGTGATCTTAAACATACGTTTAACCTTATTATTAGTAGTATTTTTTACTATAAGTAGCAGTAATATTAAAATTATTATTTAACCTTTTTTAAGCTTTCAACGATGCAGAAGAAAAACAGGAAAGTGGCTGTTTCCCGGATCCATTGAAAATAATAAAAATGATTCTCGACGCTGCATATGATTTGTAAGTCATTTATGTATTTTTTTCGATAACACTTACAAAATGAACACTCTCAAATGAAATAAAACAATTAAATCTTATTGTTGTGACATTTTACAAATGTTTTTCTTTTCAGATTTGTATCACATAGAGTATAAATGTTTAATCCAGTGATGAAGATATGTGTGCGGAATTTCAACAGACTATTTGTATGTATAAAAAATATTTTTTGTTTAAACGTTTATTTTCTCCGTATAACCTTACATACATACATACCAGTATGCTATATACAGGATATTTTTAGTCCAGGTACTTGAAAGGTACATACATAAAGCTGTTAACATACAGTCCAGGTCCTTGAAAGGTACATACATAAAGCTGTTAACATACATTCATATACAATTTAAAGTTTTGAATATTTCGAGAACCATACCAACAAAACAAATTTGCACATGCACATGCATGCTATATAGAGAATACTTGGTCGGTGCCGAATAAAGCGAAGTTTATTTTGCGAGGCTTAGAAAATCTGAACCACGAGCCTTGGCGAGTGGTTCAGATTTTCGGGCCGAGCAAAATGAACTTCGCTTTATTCGGCACCGACCTAGTATTCGATTTATCCCATCAATATTCTATTTATCATACATTTTTTATATTTAATTTGTTTCTTATGCAATCAAACATCAAAATCAGATTAAATTAACTGAATCTAACCTTGCGTAGTAATATTTAAATTGTGTGTGATCTTTTCCGTTAACGCCACTCGAAATAGTCCTTAAGAATTCCATGCAAAAGCAGAGTAACAAGACAAAATACCGCTATATGCCTCGATTCAAATTTAATCAGCATTCCAAATGTTACTCACTCAAGTAGAACACAAACGCTTTTGTTTAAATTAACATTCTAGTTTCACCACTGCAATAAACAAAAGAATGGCTGCCATTTAGAACTTACGTCAGGCATGATTCAGCATTTATTTTCGCCGATAATGTAAATTTTAGTCTATAAACAACTCTTCTTTTTACATACTTTTTACCTACTGGCATAACAAAGTCAAACATCTACTGCTTCTTGTTCTACTCACTAAAGTTATTTTACTTCCATGTTCATTTTCGTCAGTTTTGTTTGGCGAGTTAAAACTTCTGCACATAAAACAACATTGATTTCTTCATCGTCATTTGGTATAAAAACACGCTTACCTCAATCAGTCAATGACAACTTTAATTCAATCCTAATAAAAATTAAGTAACAACGTTACGTACTTCCATTTTTTGTTGAAAAGACGATGAAAAGTACAAACAAAACCCAAAAAACGTTCGAACTAGTTAGTATCTTACCTTTAATTATCCTTTAACATCCATAAATAATCCATTTAACACAATAATTGACGATTTTGCATTTAGGGTCTTTAATAATTATTTTAGCATAGTTAAATAAAGACCCTGATGCCATCCTATCACTAGTCTATATCTATTCAAATGTGTTTATGAACTCGATAAACTTTCCACTTCGTCAAACGCTACGTCATGTTACTGTACTCTACATTTCTCAAAATTAAACTGTTGTGTTTCGTCACAGAAATTACTCACACGAGATACGTCATAAATTGCGCAATCAATAATGAAAAATAAAAGTATGGAAAGCCGGTTTTGAGATAAATTTAAGTGGCAATTCGGCTTTTATTTATATTCGGTATATTGATTTGAAAAAGCAAACATTCATTTCATGTATAAATCCAAAAAAGTAGTCCGACGCGCGTGACAGCTATATTTCAACACTGCCGAAAATAAACGAAAATATATCCCACAGTGGGTTATTTCGACAATGAAGATGGGATAAAAAGTTTAAATTCTAAGAATGTATACTTTGTATCTTTAAACGATTGGTTATTTATTTGCTGAATTGCATTGTGTTCAATACATAAATAATGCGGAAGTGCCATAAAGTGTATGGAGTTACACAAAAATATGGGGAAATAGAGTATGCACACACTTCAACTGTAAAATTTCAAGCATGCTCAATCAATATAGTTTAGCAGAACTTAAAATAATGGTTTACTTCAATGTGCAACTTACATGCTAATGCGAGCATCTGCGAATCTGAAAAAAACTTGACAGATACTTCTTAGCAACTTAAAAAGCTGGGTGGTCAACCATTCAGAATCTCCTTTTTAATTCCATATTTATGTTAATTATGTCATAATAACACGACATCGGCTTGTTTTCTATTGACATTAAGAAAAAAAACAAGTGTGATGTTTTTCTCAGCAGATATGTGTTTTGAAAATACTAAATGTAGTTCTGAAGAAGTTCGAGTACAGTAAAATACACGTGCTTTACTGATGGATGGATGGTTTTAAAGTCAAATGCTAACTTTCTAAAATTAGAAATCAAACTCTTACTTCTGGGATATTTAAGTCTGAAAAATGTTGCGTTAGAAAAGTCCCAAAGTGTATGATTATATTTTCAGGTAAAAAGGAAGAAGATTGTGTTTCCTAAAACGATAGGTAAAAAAGGTATCGCTAAAAAGACAAATATATTGCTCGTGAGCTAAGAAAACAGCAGCGCGTTAGAATCGAAAACATTTATATGTCAAAGTTAATTATTGAATAACACATGACCAGGTTATAGATGCTTGTTGTTAATTTTATTTAACTTCTACGTATAGACAACTGGCAAGTTAAAGCATGTAATATACGATGGTTCAAACATGACCTTTCATGCTCCTGACCGTGTGTTATTACTTGCCATTTTTTGTTTAAAATGCTTTAAAATGCGAGAAAATGTGCTATATGTGTATAATAAATTATATATCTTTCACAAAGACAATAAGATAAGAATAATGTTATATTTGTTAACGTTATTAAACTTCGTTTTTACATTATGTGGTCACTTTGTATTGCATGTGTATCTCATTGAGCTGCACATTTTGAGTGGTGACAGGGAAGGTCAAGGTCATCCTTCAAGGTCAAAGGTAAAAAAAATCAAAGCGGCGCATTAGGGGGCATTGTATTTCTAACAAACACATCTCTTGTTTATATTGTTCTTTCCTCAAAATGATGTATGCTTTGTATATACTTGTAACGCATGCTGTTATTGCATATGTATGTTTATGGCGATGAGCTGTATGCTTACGCTAAAATAAAATATTCTGTTCTGTTCTGTTCTGTTACTCACGAAGAATTAGTATAACCATTATAATATGTTACGGTAATATTATCCATATTATTATGCATATCTTTACATAGTTCATACTTATTTCACACAATTAATTTGACACTATGTTTTATTTATGTTCTGTCTTTGGTTGAAATGTGAAAACTAAATCTGTGATTCATTCCTTTTTGTACTGCTATAAATGTTGTATGTTTTGTTTTCAAATACATTAACTTTTCTACATGCAGTTCAGGTTGAATATGATTTGTGATCTCAATAATAGTTTAATAGTCTCGTATAATGTTGTGTTTTTTTGGAACACAATTTCGTATATTNGGTGAAAGGTCAAGGTCATCCTTCAAGGTCAAAGAACAAAATCCAAGAGAAGTAATTAAGCTTTAAAAGGAGATAATTTCTTTACCTGCCAAATGATAAATAGAAATTTTATTTCAAAGCGGCGCAGTGGGGGGCATAATGTGTTTCTGACAAACACATCTCTTGTTGTAAGCAAAATTTGATGTTTGGTCATGAGGGGTAAAAATATAGGTCACCAGGTCAAATCTTACAAAAACCTCGTAAACAAAACTTGACCAGGATGTTTGTCTGGACAATATCTAGGCCAAGTTTGAAGTTTGGTAATGTGGGGACAAAATCTAGGTCATGGGGTCTTATCTTACAAAAACCTTGTAAACACACCAGAGGCGATAGTTTTGGTCCAATAATGATGATACTTGACCACGATGTTTTTCTTTATGATATCTAGGCAGCGTTCTTCCTCTATATAAAGTTGGTACCGTAAAACGGCACCATTCCCAATGAGACCATTTTTCCCAATTTCAAAATAAAAATACCCAATTCACAAAAAAATCCCAATTCGCAGGAAAAAAAAATCGGCGAAGAGTTGCATACGCACATGTTAATCCCTTTTGTCAAAACATTGCAGTCTACACAATAGGTCAGTATACCTGCAAAGTGTGTTTTCACAACACCCAACACTTAATCCAGTTTTGTCCGGATTTTCTGTTCACTCAGAACTGTATACAGTACAATAAATGCTTCAATAATGAAGCATCGAAAAGACCGTAACGATAAAGGTAGAAGAGCATATTTAATGGAAATCAACTTCATTATTTAGTTAAAATGAATAGCGCAATTTGTAACTGAAATAATAATATTTTAATTGTCTTTACGCTACATAGTTTTTTTATACCAAAATCAATACACCCACGCTTTCCATGCGGTAACGTGACGTTTTACAGCGGCATATATTTCGCGCGCTTTTGTCAAGAGTCAGACAAAGGCAAATGGCAAGTGTAATGTGTATGACAGTGCAGCTAGAATTTGATAACGTCGCTTTAACATGAAAATTCAAAATTGTTTTTAGGATTACAAATTTAATTATGGTAATTTTTTCGTAGATGTATACAACGTAATGACTGATTGGTGTGGTAGGTATAGCAATGCCAACAAACTGCCACAAAGCCACTGAAATAATCCATTGGTAGTCACACTGGGTTATTCACGCATAACTGATTCACAATCGTTCGCATCTTCAGTGCCATGGAGCCAAACTCCCATACTACATGTACTTGTTAAGTAGTATGTAACCAATTTCGGTGTAAAATGAAAACAGCCAAACAAATTACCGTAACTGATTATCACTTGCGCATTTATAACATTCTGACTTTTAAAATTAGGGAATATGTATCAAATATTGAGTCCAGTGCATAGTTGTCAGAAGTTGATTAAAGCAACGTTTCATCGATGGTCGAGTCTACTGACACAAACCTGGTTCAATCAGAGGCAGGTAATCCTACGGAACCTGAGGCTCAGAGTCCCGATTTAGACAGTTCATACTCTGAAGCCAATTTTAGTTGAAACGAGTGTTTAGTTTAATAAACTCATTGTTAAGTGTTAATAGAAACAATATTTCGCAGGAAATCACTTACCACTTTGATGTCAATAAGCAACTTATTATTTGTACATGTTTAAACAATTTTTCAGCATAATTAATAAATTTCCCAATTTGGATGAAAACGCAGCTAATTTTCCCAATTTGACTGGTACCGGTACCATTCCCAAAGTGATGAGGAAAAACGCTGCTAGGCAAAGTTTGACATTGGGTCAAGTGGGGTAAAAATCTTGGTCACGAGGTCCAAATCTTACAAAAACCTTGNAGGCTGTGGCCCTTTTCCCAAAGTTGGTGTTTTTGTTCATAACAATTTGTATCATAGGTGAAAACCTTGCCAAACAAGCATGCAACAAGATATGTGTTTGTCAGAAACACAATGCCCCCTTCTGCGCCGTTTTTTTTTTTTTACCTTTGACCTTGAAGGATGACCTTGACCTTCCACCACTCAAAATGTGCAGCTCCATGAGATACACATGCATGCCAAATATCAAGTTGCTATGATCAATATTGCAAATAATTTCCACATTTTTCCAAACCTAAACGCAAAGTGTGACGGAATTTCAGAAGGACAGCGGACAGACAGAGGGACAGTGCGATCACTATATGCCCACCTTCGGGGGCATAAAAAAGAATCGATATCATGTTAAAACCCCTGTGACATTGACCTCTGTTGACCTGATGACCTCAAACTTAATCTTCATAAAAATTTGGATTCATAGCTGAAAGCCTTGCCAACAAATAGTGAACAAGGCTTGTCACTGTAGGATGACATATGCCCCCTTTTTCCACATTTTTCGAAACCTAAACGCAAAGTGTGACGGAATTTCAGACGGACAGACGGACAGTGCGATCACTATATGCCACCCTACCGGAGGCATAACAAAAATCTTGTTTAAGCCCCTGTTACCTTGACCTTTGTGGACCTGATTACCTCAACTTTATAGGCATCATCCTTTCCTAAAAAGTAACCATCACACCTATATATAACATTGAGGTAAATAGTAAAGGCCACTGTGGCTTATATCATAACCTTGGTTCCTGCACAATATCTTCATTCTAATGATCATAAAATTAGCTAACTGGATGACCCATAATGACTTCCAAATGAAGCCATCTAAGGTCAAGGTCACAGGGATAACTTTGCTGCAAGCCAGGGGGCATACATGTTTCAGTTAATTTCAGTAAAACAAGTATTCAAATGCTACACAAATTGCAGCTGTTTATTTTGCTTTAAGTCAGGCAAGCAGATTAGAAAAAGACCATGCTGTTTTTCAGAAACACAAGATTTATTGATAAATTCAGTTTGTCATACAAACATTTTGTGAAGCCCTTTCCCTCAGTTTCAACATATTAATACAGACTGATGAAGTTTGTTTTCCTACACATTTAATGCAACCAGCAACACCAAAGGTGATTATTTTAGATACAAGATGGATGGGGCTAATGTGATAAACACACCACTTCCAGTTGTGGTAAATGTGATAAACACACCACTTCCAGTTGTGGTAAAGGGCAATATTTTTAACAATAACTGACATTAAAACACTGTTTTCTTTTAGCAAATGGTTAACCAAGTTAAACTGAAACTTATAATACACTACAAGTTTTTTTTCTTGATTTGGGGAAAGGGCCTAGACTTCCATTTTGGGCAAAAAACGACCCAACTAAAAAAGGGGAAGAAATTTCCCAAAGTAAGCCTGAAATTGGGGAAAATTGCATCATTTTAAAGAAATTCTCTTAGGGGAAGGGGCCTTTCCCTTGGGTATTTGCTAAAGAAGATAAAAAAGCCCTGCTCTAATGCAGCGCTATGCCAACATTCAATTTATCATACCTGAATGACATTTTGTAGGCCTTCTACTGGTTTGGCAGAGGCAGTGTGGGTGAAGATCTGCTGTATCCCTGGCAACTGTTGGATCAACTGACCACTGCTGGACGGCTGGCTGGACACCAGGTTCATGCCAAGGTTGATGGACATAAAACCTGGGTTATCCATTACGAAGCCAGGGCATCTTTTGCAGGATGACTATCCAGGAATCAAATTGTTCTTGAATGTGAACATGATTTCTTAGTGGTGTTAACGGTTTCACATGATGATATCTTTAGCTGATGTAAAGATGTATGTACTTGAAGTCATGCCTGGAACAGAATAAGGGGAATTCTCAATAATAATGCAAACAAGAGATGTGTTTGTCAGAAACACAATGCCCCCTTCTGCTCCGCTTTGAAATACAATTTCTATTTATCATTTGGCAGGTATAGAAATCATCTCCCTTTAAAGCTTAATACTTCCCTTGGACTTTTTTTTTGACCTTTGACCTTGACGGATGACCTTGACCTTTCAGCACTCAAAATGTGCAGCTCCATGAGATACACATGCATGCCAAACATCAAGTTGCTTCTTCTATATTGCAAAAGTTATGGACAATGTTCAGTTTTCGGAAAGCTTGATTTTTTTTTTTTTTTTTTTTTTTTTTTTTTTTTTTTTTTTTTTTTTTTTTTTTTTTTTTTTTTTTTTTTTTTTT
>VMBQ01000323.1:92494-175369 GCA_007657795.1 Dreissena rostriformis | reverse complement strand
ATAAGATAGCTAAGAATTTAGATAGTTAATCTAAGATGCGTTTCATACGTTATTGTGTTCATCTCTGATTGCATTACATGATTGTGTTATTGTTCATAATTGTAATATGTATTTGTTTGAAATCTCAAAAAAAAATGTGTTGAAAAAAAAATAAAGAAAAAAAAAAAACAAGAAAAAAAAAAAAAAAAAAAAAAAACAAGATCTTATTTACACATATAAAAATTTCTTCTTTGTAAAATCAAATTTATGAATTGTAACCGTGCAAAACGAAAAAAAAAACAACACAATAAGTTATTGAAAAGGAAGATTTGGCGTGAGGTATTTAAGTCAAATTTAATGCACACGTAAGTTAATTCAATACTGGTTGCTTACACGCATTTTATTCAATGTTTATTTCAATGTATTTCTGTATATACACACCATGTTTGGTTTACATTAAATAAATATATATCAGAATGTTAAATAAAAATGCAAGCTTATAATTATGAAGAAATAATTCGTTGTAGTGATTTTTGAGTGGTCGTAGTTCTGGTTGGAGTATTTGTAGCTGCAGACGTAGTAGTTATAAATTCTATTTGTCGTAGTTTGCTTCAACGGTAGATGACATACAAAAAAAAATCGCACGAGCAATCGTTCTTTTCATTTACGCTTTATTTTTTGAAGTCAATGCGCTTCAATGAATGTAATTTCATGTCTCGCTTTCACTTTCGATATACAATAAAAAAAAAACTTTGCTTGAATAACTTCTGGTAATTTGATCATTTAAGGAAAATGAATTTTCACTTTGTTTTACTTAAAAAAAGCAACAGCATGAACAATTGTTATCGAGCGATGTCACAAAATTGTCCGAAAACTGTTCGCCGTGATCCTTAAAAAACCTGGATAGGAGAGTTGCGTTCTGAGAAAACTGGGCAAAATGCATGTGCGTAAAGTGTCATCCCAGATAAGCCTGTGCAGTCCGCACAGGCTAATCCGGGACGACACTTTCCGCCTTAACTGAATTTTCGCTAAGAAGGGACATCACTTAAACGAAAAATTCCATAAAAGCGGAAATTGTCGTCCCTGATTAGCCTGTGCGGACTGCACAGGCTAATCTGGGATGACAATTTACGCACAAGCATTATGCCCAGTTTCTCAGAACACGACGCATTTAATCGAAACGACTTACACTATCTGAAAAATTGGACGTTTATACTACGTATATCAATCAAACGTTATACGTATGTGAACATAAGAAATAATCTGTTAGTAGAATAGTCACAGTCAAAAAAAAAAAGACAAAAATTAACATGCTAGTAGATCAACAGAGAACATTTTAGGTTAATGCATAGCTATCTTAACTGTTTTGGGGATATATTTCTCTTATTATTTTTGTTGTGCATCACTATATAAATATTAAAGGGATTAAAATGAATCTAATATAATGAAAACGTTTAGAGGAAGGGCACAGTACACTACCATAACTCCTTCTATGATATTTATGAAGCTTTAATTTGCTGTGGAAAGCATAACTATCAGTATGAAATTGATGGAAATAAAAAAATATAAATCAACCGACAACCTTAAGATGTCTGTTATTCAAAAAAAATAAAAATGAAATATGTGTTTGTTCCCCAACTTTGAAGCTCAAAAACAATCTTTGGGTTCAAAATAATAACTTCGGGGCATTAATCACAGCGACATCAATTGTTTGTTTTTCAATAACCATTTATTCAACAACAACATTTTTGATCATATATCTTTTAATCTCTGTTTGTAAAATATATATACTGGAGACTGTTTAGGTTTATAATCGCAAATTTTGTTAGATTTTGAGGTACAGTTTAATTTGGTATGCGTGTGCGAATAGAATGTGCGCAACCGAGATTGGGACACTTGTCACACGGATTTAACCCTTTGCATGCTGGGAAATTTGTCGGCTGCTAGAATGTCGTCTGCTGAATGTCCAAAATTAGCATTTTCTTCGATTTGTTTTCAAAGAATACTATCAGAATAGCAAACAGTTTGGATCCTGATGAGACGCCACGTTTTGTGGCGTCTCATCTGGATCCAAACTGTTTGCAAAGGCCTTCAAAATCCGGTTCCAGCGCTCAAAGGGTTAACGGCTATAGCCTTCATAATTATATATTAAAATAAGATTTTTTACTATGTGTAAGAGATCCCATACATTCGATCTTTCTTTTTAAGGAACCAACCGATATCTCCGAATAGAATTATAAAAAACGATTTGCAATAGTTTCGAGTTCTGCTGATATTTTCATTTGAATGAGCAATGCATTAACAGTATATCCATGTCGTACCATTATCTCGCACCTGTTTTATATTTGCAATCTGTGTCAAAAAGTTCGAAAAATGCGAATTCGTCAGTCTGTGAACAGTTTTCTTTAAAGAACGATCGTACATATGTTATACGTTTTGCTTATCTTATAAATGTCAAGTGTTCATAATAAACATAACACAGTATATGGAGTGCGTACTTTAAGTCAAGGAACGATTCGTATATTAAAACCAGCCCACTTGGAAACCCGAAGCACACACTATAAGTTGGGTGTTTTCTTTTCTGGGGAAAAACAAGAACGCCAACAAAGATTGTTTTTTTTGTATAAATGTTGTTTTAATATAAAACAAGAAACATATACAGGTAATAGATTCTACTTGATAAATTCATTATAGACAATCACAATCTCTTGTACTACGTTTACGTGTGTGTGAGATGATGGAACGACAATTAACACAATTACAGAACAACATGGCGCATAGATAAACTCCTATGTAGTTTGCTCCTTAGTAACGTGGTCTCCAATCTTTTTCATTATTCTGTCTTCACAGATGATCTACCTGACTCACGGATTTCCACTCCTGCCGACTATGTCATCTCCCGTGTGCACTTTATCACGTGACCACCGGCGTCGACATCGTCTGCATCATGGGATATGAATGTGGACAACGCCATCCAAGGATGACGTCACACTTTTCTGAACGAAGAACAGCGTTGCAGGGCAACCTCGTCCGCTCTTGGTTCACGGCGGCATCTTGTCACAGAAACTCAGCTGACGACCCAGGCGACTCCGATGTCGTCTGCTAGACACGTCCTGCTTTTCTCCCGCGGTCCAAGATTTAGACTTAACTCGGAAGTGACGTAGGTCCGCGGAGTGATCTTCGTGCAGCATGGGCTTGTAGGAATCCGGATCACACCAATTCTGAAAAAGCAAAAAAGAAAATGAGTGATTATACCTATGTGTTTGTTTTCAATGTTTTTTTGTTGGCAAATAAACCAATCATTTGTGATTCATTAAATCACAAGAGATATCCCAGAAACGTCAAAATAACGGTAAAGCGACTTTTTCATTAAAAGTTTTAAAAAGTAAGATGAAAAATAATTGGACAGAGAAAATGTAAATTGCTATTTACCTTGAATTTGTTGAAGAATGCCTTGTATCCGCCATGGAGTAGGTACACCTCGGGGAACAGAAGTGCCGGGTACTGGTCCTTGTGAAGCTCGCGGTCCTGACTGCGCAGGAAACGGTACATCTTAGGTCCCCTCTCAGACGAGAATTCGCAGTGGAAGATGAGCACGTGACGTTTGTCCCCATGGACGCGCTGATGAAGAAGAGCATTGACGTCATCGGTAGTAAAGATATTGGCAGCCCCTTTGATGTGACCGCCTTCATACTCGTACGGGTAGCGGCAGTCGACAATCGTGACGTCACTGAACACGTCATTGTAGCGACCGCTAACAACATCAGCCATCACTTCCGTTGATATCGACCTCAAATCCCGGTGCTGACCAGGAATTGTGGGTAATGCGTAATCACGTGATCCGTCTGCGACCTTGTCATCTAACTCGAGTGTTTCCACTGCGTTCATGACGCCGTTAGAGAGATTCTTAAGAGTAGATGTCGTAACTGCTTCGCTACAATCTCTCGCTTTCTTGGGCGCTTGGATTGGCGAATTGTTAACGTCCGTTTCAGCGGAACGTTTACCAGGAAACAAGCTCTTCTTTACGTCATTGTCAGAACCCCTTCGTGACTGACTTTTGCGACAAAAATCAATCTGAAATTATAAAAGTCTAATGTAGAAAGAGTTTACTTATAAAGAAAGGTAAGCAAAAATACGCGATCAATAGCATTAAAAACAAGTTAAAAATACAAGTTTTATTAATAGGACAACAAGTAGAAAAATAATAAATTCCCATTCAGGCGAAATCAAATTATAGCAGAGTGTTTGGGTTCAATATTTATTAATTTATACTATAAAATGATCCTTACCGAGTTTGGCGTTTCTGAGGTGAACTTGAACGCCATGCACNGATAGCAACTTGATATGTGTCATGCATGTGTATCGCATGGAGCTGCACATTTTGGGTGGTGAAATGTCAAGGTCAAGGTCATTCTTCAACGTCAAAGGTCAAATATATTGGGGGACATAGTGTTTCACAAACACATTTTTTTTTATAGAAAGCAACGCGCTGTCGGGTATACATGTCTATAGGCAATCTTGTCTTTTTTTTTTAGAAAGCACCGCTCTGTCGGGTGTACATGTCTATGAGTTGAGAAAGCTATGTCGACATTCCGCAAAATATCATTGCTTATGTATAAAACTAAACAGTTTCCAATGGTCTTCTGAAGTGTAATTAAGTGAATAAAAAAACACAAAACAACATATAGAGTATAAAAACACGTGTTCGTAATTCTTTATAGCATCACCAGAAAATAGAACGATCACAGCTACAACGACAATTTGAAAATCTGAAACAATTTGTCAATTTGCCAAACAGTGAACACGTCTCTTAAACGCANTAAAACTAAACAGTTTCCAATGGTCTTCTGAAATGAGTACTTTAGTAATAAAAAAACAAAAACAACATATAGAGTATAAAAACACGTGTTCGTAATTCTTTATATCATCACCAGAAAATAGAACGATCACAACTACAACGAAAATTTGAAAATATGAAACAATTTTGTCAATTTGCCAAACAGTGAACACGTCTCTTAAACGCATGATAATTAAGGAAAGTCTCTAATTATCTCTCTTCCTGATCATGATATTTTTTTTTCTCAATTGTTAAACGCTTATTTATAGTGTGCATGCAATTGAACTAATCATATTACATGAGAAAAAGAACTACATACGTTTCAGAGTCTTGTTAATGTTTAACAAAAAAAACAATTCCCAACAAATTCTGTTATCGTGGCTTTGAAGTTATGAATCAACGATTCCTTTCAAATGGCGGCATAAAAAGTGCATACACTAATCACACAGTCTGCGCCGTATAAAGTATATGCGACGCATATAAATGAGCCCCGGTCTGTGAAAAGGGGGCTAAAAAATGCGATTGCGTAAAGTGTTGTCCCAGATAAGCCTGTACAGTCCGCACAGGCTAATCAAGGACGACACTTTCCTCAGCCTTAACAGGATTTTCGAGAACAAGAGACTTCCTTTAAACGAAAAATACAATACACGTGGAAAGTGTCGTCTCTGATTAGCCTGTGCGCACTGCAGGCGAGGCTCAACTAGAACGGTTGTCATGTAAACTTACTGGTTTACGCATTCTGTGTTTTGTTCTACTAGATAGCAACCCGGTTTTTAATGATATAATCTCAGTATGTAACCTATGAACACGAGTTTAAGCGTACACGAGCCTGGAAACCAGCGTTCATACTTATCTATGTTGTAAAACTGCTATAATAAGTGAGCTTAACGTTTTATATAAACACATGTATTTATTTTTATAAAAAAATGCAATATCTGATTATTCGAGTAAATGATGATTTTTGTGCCAATATGTGATGCGGTAAAAAACATTGTGTCCTTTGTTGTATATGTTTGCCTAAAAAATACTTGCATTTCCTTTGATTTTACATGCATTACAAATGTTGCAACAAAAATTGTGACAAAAAAGTTTTGGTTTTATATCGGTTCTATCTTTTGGGTCACGGTTTCAAAAACAGGACACATCTCAAACATGTTTGTCGGTGCTTTTTAATATGTTCTGAGACAAAATAAACATTGACACGAACTGTATCATAGAAAATTCCTTATCTAAGATTTTGTCCGATTAATATCTATACATGCATGTTCGTTTTGTTTAGATGTATATCGCACAACGTTCATGTTTTGATGCCTGTCGATTTTCTACATCTAATACCTAGATCGGAATTCCTACACTAAAGTCCCAAAGGTAAAATCTATAGTCAGCGTTCGCAGTCGGGCCAATTGTAATTAACGTCAACATTACACGTGTGACAAGCAACTAAAGACGCGCTTCTTCCGATAATTATCTCTGATAATTGAGTACAACTGTTAAATAGCCGAGTTCTCAAAAAAATTCTCATATTGTTCTTGAATATAGCAAGCGTAATAAATAATTAGTTACTAGGATTAAAATTGAAGTTTTCAAATACGATAATTTGAAAATTCAGGAGTGTCGTATTTGTGCTTATTATATAAATACGCGAAATGTATGCAAACAGCAGAAAATACTTAGTGTTTGTCCATGCAAAAACTACAAAACTGACTTGGATCAACAGAGTGCAACATCAATCATCAAATATGAGTATCAGGTGAGATCATCTTATCAATTTGAGTTTTCATACATTCACTGAACGACACAATCCAATTATTGGAATAAATATTTAATCTTTTGTAACAGGAGCAGCATTGAAATGTTTTTTGAACAACTATTTAATGTTTCTAAACTTGTCGTTTCAGAATGAGGCTATTTGATGACGTCGCTATGACATGCGATCCGGAAGAAATTCCGAGTGAGGAACTTGCGCACGTGATCTCACCATTCGGCAAGGGCAGTCACTCTGCATCTTCACACGGTCAGCGGACACCAAACTCTGTAGGTCACAATATACTAAAAGATTTCCTACACAAATTCAATGTAAAAGCAATAACTTTAACAAAAAAAAGTCAAACTTTTGCGCATAGAGACCCCCATAACCATACCTTTTNGCGCACGTGATCTCACCATTCGGCAAGGGCAGTCACTCTGCATCTCCACAAAGTCAGCGGACACCAAACTCTGTAAGTGCTATAAATAATTCTGTATAGTTCTGTGTGATTGGTAGATAACGAATGTTGTTAACCTTTTTCGGTATGCATATTTGATAAATTGTTCGATTTACCAGTGTAGACTCGTCAATATTCTTATAACATGCGCTTAATTGATAGTGAAGATGAAAGATAGACTTCACATATGTATATATTTAACAACTTATGAAATGCAATACTGACCACAGTTCATGCCTTTATATATGTTACTATATTTTTGAACATGTATTCTCGTAGACTGCATGTCTATTGTATTGAATAGAACCTTAAAAAAACCTATCTATTCACTGTATGTAATCAACCTGTATGTNTTGTATTGAATAGAACCTTAAAAACACCTATCTATTCACTGTATGTAATCAACCTGTATGTACATGTAACAATCTTTGAATATATTTTGAATATTTTTTAGATCGATTTTACATCAAAATGTTCGTTAAGAGGGATCTTAGCTAAGCAAGTTAGGAAGAGCTTATTTCCGGGGAAACGCGCTGCAGATATCGACACGAACGAATGATTGATCCGTGCTATCAAGAAAGCCAAGGATTCCGTATTGAAGGTCAATCGAAATCAATCAGAAAATGGAATTGATGGCGTTCTGGAAGCGGTTGAAACTCTCGAATTAGGAGACAAAGTCGCAGACGGATCACGTGATTACGCCTTACCCACAATTCCTGGTCAGCACCGGGATCTGAGGTCGATATCACCGGAAGTGATGGCCGATGTTGTACGTGGACGCTACAATGACGTGTTCAGTGACGTCACGATTGTCGATTGTCGCTATCCGTACGAGTTTGAGGGCGGTCACATCAAAGGGGCGGTCAATCTCTTCACTAAGGATGACGTCAGTGCTCTTCTTAAAAAACCCATTAATGGAGACAAGCGTCACGTGCTCATCTTCCACTGCGAATTCTCGTCTGAGAGGGGACCTAAGATGAGCCGTTTCCTGCGTAGCCAGGACCGCGAGCTTCACAAGGACCAGTACCCCGCCCTTCTGTTCCCCGAGGTGTACCTGCTCCATGGCGGATACAAGGCTTTCTTCAACAAGTTCAAGGTAATTAGCACCGAATTACAGTTTTAAACCGAAAATTGTGTATCACATATACATATATTAAAACGGTTCGTGTATGCGAATCCATCTATGAATAAGTTTTAATGTTTGCATGACTTCACTCGTTCATTCTGGTTACTAAACAAAACATCGAACGTGTGTCGTTAACTACCGGTACATCTAGTTATTATTATGCAATCCGACATTAATAGCGTGTATGTTAAAATCAATTAAAATTTGTTTCAGAATTTGTGTGACCCGGATTCCTACAAGCCCATGTTGCACGAGGATCATTCCGCGGATCTACGTCACTTCCGGGTCAAGTCTAAATCATGGACCGCGGGAGAAAAGCAGCACGTGTCTAGCAGACGACATCGGAGTCGTCTGGGTCGTCAGCTGAGTTTCTTGGACCAAGTTACATGGTGAGAAGAAAGAAACTGCTGTATTAAACAGCGAGCATCTTTTCCCAAGAGACTGACGTTCTACCTATAGAACGAAAGCTGTGTGAATGACGTCACAATGTCACCACATGAGATGGCGTCACTACAGACGCTCTACGAACGCCAACCAATGAAGACAAGGGCCAAGCCAGGGACAAGACGATTGCTATTGCAGTGTCATTAAGTGGTTAACCGATGGATGGTTAACTACATTTATCGCTATTAGAATGTGGCTGCTAATGACCAGTATTGTTAAATAATTTATTGAATGATTGGTTAAAGTCTTAAAATTTTATATTTATATTTATTTATTTTTTTATTTATTTTAAAGCTATATCTGATAAAAACACTTTATTGACATCAATAAATATTCGCCTATTAATAACTTGTTATTTGTTGTTATCTAATGTTAATGTTGTCTTATTTTGAATATATTGAATACCTGAAATATAAATACTCGTTCCATTTTTTTTTAAATAAATAAAGCGATCGTTAATCATCATTATTTCTGACCTTATTATTCTCCGCCAAAGGCGGATGGATATTGTTTTGGCGTTGTCCGTCCGTCCGTCCTTCCGTCCGTCCGTCCGGCACTTTTGTGTCCGGAGCAATATCTTGGAAGTGCTTTGGCGGATTTCATTGAAACTTGGTATGAGTATATATATGGATAAGAGGATGATGCACGCCAAATGGCATTGTACACCATCTATTAATAACGGAGTTATGGCCCTTTGTATCTTGAAAAAAATGCTTTTTTTCTGTGAAAAAGCTCTTAATGGGCGGGGGATATCAATTAAACGAATTTGCTTGTTTGTATAGGAAATAAACTGAACGTGTATCACATTATACACACTCAGGGTTTTTATAGATGTACGGTAACATGATTTGGATTTAAACAAAGCCCTAAATGTTCATGGCATTTGCTTCTCCCTCTACAAAATTCCTTTAAATAAGTTCTTTGATTAAGATACATAGTGCTTTCCGAAAATGGGTATCATGAAAATAATAAAGATCAAACGCCTGCGCCTATTTATGTAAATAAATTTACGGTATCAAAATATAACTTGAACGATATTGTACTTAAGTCCTCAAAAGTAATATGTTAATGCTTAACCCTTTCCAATTCAGAAGCAAAGAGATAACAGCTTATGCAACAAGCATAAAAACAGAACAGCCTGCTAGTAGGTTTAACGCTGTTTGCTGCTCATTAGTATATTAAGGTTGGAAAAAAGCATATTACGAACAGTCTTTAATTTAATTTGATTTACTAAAAGACTACAAATGAGTCAAATGTGTATCTGAGTGGTAAAGATGTTTAAAAACATAGATGCCACTTGTTCGTTACTAATGATGATTTTGTACAATTAAAAATGTTAAATGTGGAAAACAGAATGAAACAACTTAAAGCAAGTCATAAGCATACAATTTATCAGGAAAACGTCCTTCATATCTCATCAAGAACTTTGAAAAATCACCAAGATCTTGTAAAAGTAATTTCATAATACCAATTGTGAAAAAATGCTTATTTCAAAAAGACGTTCAAATACTCTGGGTCTACAGACTGGTATTTACTTCCAGAGGACATAAAAAAGAGAGGAAAATATTGACAAATTTAGAGGAATGGTTAAGAAACATCTACAAGAGAAACAAACTGAGAGAAGTGAGGACATATATATGCATTATTGATATAAGCATATAACTGTGATATAGAAACCATGAGAAAAAGAACTACATACGTTTCGGAGTCTTGTTAATGTTTAAAAAAAAAAACAATTCCCAACAAATTCTGTTATCGTGGCTTTGAAGTTATGACTCAACGATTCCTTTCAAATGGCGACATAAAAAGTGCACACACTAATCACACAGTCTGTGCCGTATAAAGTATATGCGCCGCATATAAATGAGCCCCGGTCTGTGAAAAGGGGGCTGAAAAATGCATGTGCGTAAAGTGTTGTTCCAGATTAGCCTGTACAGTCCGCACACGCTAATCAAGGACGACACTTTCCTCCGCCTTAACAGGATTTTCGAGAAACAAGAGACTTCCTTTAAACGAAAAATACCATGCACGTGGAAAGTGTCGTCTCTGATTAGCCTGTGCGCACTGCAGGCGAGGCTCAACTAGAACGTTTGTCATGTAAACTNTAAACGTGGAAAGT
Source organism: Dreissena rostriformis (assembly GCA_007657795.1). Classification (NCBI taxonomy): domain Eukaryota; kingdom Metazoa; phylum Mollusca; class Bivalvia; order Myida; family Dreissenidae; genus Dreissena; species Dreissena rostriformis. The sequence continues at coordinate 164,660 of VMBQ01000323.1, read as the reverse complement.
GTCGTCTCTGATTAGCCTGTGCGCACTGCAGGCGAGTCTCAACTAGAACGTTTGTCATGTAAACTTACTGGTTTACGCATTCTGTGTTTTGTTCTACTAGATAGCAGCCCGGTTTTTAATGATATAATCTCAGCATGTAACCTATGAACACGAGTTTAAGCGTACACGAGCCTGGAAACCAGCGTTCATACTTATCTATGCTGTAAAACTGCTATAATAAGTGAGCTTAACGTTTTATATAAACACATGTATTTATTTTTATAAAAAAATGCAATATCNGTGATCTCACCATTCGGCAAGGGCAGTCACTCTGCATCTCCACACGGTCAGCGGACACCAAACTCTGTAAGTGCTATAAATAACTGTGTGATTGGTAGATAATGAATGTGGTTAACCTTTTTCTGTATGAATATTTGATAAATTGTTCGATTTACCAGTATAGACTCGTCAATATTCTTATAACATGCGCTTTCTTCAACAAGTTCAAGGTAATTAGCACCGAATTACAGTTTTAAACCCAAAATTGTGTATCACATATACATATATTAAAACGGTACGTGTATGCGAATCCATCTATGAATAAGTTTTAATGTTTGCATGACTTCACTCGTTCATTCTGGTTACTAAACAAAACATCGAACGTGTGTCGTTAACTACCGGTACATCTAGTTATTATTATGCAATCCGACATTAATAGCGTGTATGTTAAAATCAATTAAAATTTGTTTCAGAATTTGTGTGACCCGGATTCCTACAAGCCCATGTTGCACGAGGATCATTCCGCGGATCTACGTCACTTCCGGGTCAAGTCTAAATCATGGACCGCGGGAGAAAAGCAGCACGTGTCTAGCAGACGACATCGGAGTCGTCTGGGTCGTCAGCTGAGTTTCTTGGACCAAGTTACATGGTGAGAAGAAAGAAACTGCTGTATTAAACAGCGAGCATCTTTTCCCAAGAGACTGACGTTCTACCTATAGAACGAAAGCTGTGTGAATGACGTCACAATGTCACCACATGAGATGGCGTCACTACAGACGCTCTACGAACGCCGACCAATGAAGACAAGAGCCAAGCCAGGGACAAGACGATTGCTATTGCAGTGTCATTAAATGGTTAACCGATGGATGGTAAACTACATTTATCGCTATTAGAATGTGGCTGCTAATGACCAGTATTGTTAAATAATTAATTGAAAGATTGGTTAAAGTCTTAAAATTTTATATTTATATTTATTTATTTTTTTATTTATTTTAAAGCTATATCTGATAAAAANGAACAGTATTGTTAAATAATTATTTGAATGATTGGTTAAAGTCTTAAAATTTTATATTTATATTTATTTATTTTTATATTGATTTTAAAGCTATATCTGATAAAAACACTTTATTGACATCAATAAATATTCGCCTATAAATAACTTGTTTTTTGTTGTTATCTAATGTTAATGTTGTCTTATTTTGAATATATTGACTACCTGAAATATAAATACTCGTTCCATTTTTTTTACAATAAATAAAGCTATCGTTTATCATCATTATTTCTGACCTTATTTGTATAGGAAAGAAACTAAACGTGTATCACATTATACACACTCAGGGTTTTAATAGATGTATGGTAATATGATTTGGATTTAAACAAAGCCCGAAATGTTCATGGCATTTGCTTCTCCCTCTACAAAATTCCTTTAAATAAGTCCTTTGATTAAGATACATAGTGCTTTCCGAAAATGGGTATCATGAAAGTAATAAAGATCAAACACCTGCGCCTATTTATGTAAATAATTGTACCAAAATATAACTTGAACGATATTGTACTTAAGTCCTCAAAAGTAATATGTTAATGCTTAACCCATTCCAACTCAGAAGCACAGTGAAAACAGCTTATGCAACAAGCATAAAAACAGAACAGCCTGCTAGTAGGTTTAATGCTATTTGCTGCTCATCAGTATATTAAGGTTGGAAATAAGCATATTACGAACAGTCCTTGATTTAATTTGATTTTCTAAAGAACTACAAATGGGTCCAATGTGTATCTGAGTGGTAAAGATGTTTAAAAACATAGATGCCACTTGTTCGTTACCAATGATGATTTTGTACAATTGAAAATGTTAAATGTGGATAACAGAGTGAAACAACTTAAAGTAAGTCATGTGCATAAAATTTATCAGGAAAACGTCCTTCATATCTCATCAAGAACTTTGAAAAATCATCAAGATCTGGTAAAAGTAATTTCGTAATACCAATTCTGAAAAATGCTTATTTCAAAAAGACGTTCAAATACTCTGGGTCTACAGACTGGTATTCACTTCCAGAGGACATAAAAAAGAGAGGAAAATATTGACAAATTTAAAAGAATGGTTAAGAAACATCTACAAGACAAACAAACTGAGAGAAGTGAGGACATATATATATGTGTNCACTGTGACCTTGACCTTTGACCTAGTGACCTGAAAATCAATAGGGGTCATCTGCCGGTCATGACCAATGTCCCTATGAAATTTCGTGATCCCAGGCCTAAGCGTTCTTGAGTTATCATCCGGAAACCATTTTACTGCTTCAGGTCACTGTGACCTTGACCTTTGACCTAGTGACCTGAAAATCAGTAGGGGTCATCTGCCGGTCATGACCAATGTCCCTATGAAATTTCATGATCCCAGGCGTAAGCGTTCTTGAGTTATCATCCGTAAAACCATTTTTCTATTTCCAGTCACGGTGACCTTGACCTGTGACCTTTGACCTAGTGACCTCAAAATCAATAGGGGTCATCTGCCAGTCATGATCAATGAACCTTTGAAGTTTCATGATCCTAGGTTTAAGCGTTCTTGAGTTATCATCCAGAAACCATCTGGTGGACAGACGGACCGACCGACTGACATACCAACGGACCGACATGTGCCAAAAATATACCCCCTCTTCTTCGAAGGGGGGCATAATAAAGGAAGCAACAGAAACACAAAATGGAGCATGTATAATATAGTAAGCACCAGGAAATAAAACAAGTGCGCCTTACATGATCTTTAGTTTTGCTTCTAGGATCGCCAGGAACTCTTGCATTCCCTCCCCTGTTGTGCAGGACACACAGACCACCGATGGGAAATCTACTGGAGAGCTAAGCAGCAATTCTTGGTTTGAGTGTGTCTCCAAGCAACTTTCCACGGCAGAGTTCAACACTTTTTTGTCAAACCCTTTAAAATCTTCCAGAGTGTTCTCCTGAACCAAGTCTAATTTGTTAAGCACTATAATAGTCTTACTAGGCTCCCCACCCGCCCATACAGGTGTTAAATCACTATCCGACGAGTCTGGGTTCAATATCTGCGAACCTGAATTTGTGCCTTGATACAGCTGAAGTCCCAAACTATTCACTTGAGAAATAACAAATTCAGTAATGGATGATGTTCTGTTATTGTTTTTACAATTCTGCCATTGTTGAAGGTCAATAACAACCACCTTTACATCAGCCTGTTCTGCCCTGAAATACAAGGTATATGACAACATGGTTGACTATTTTTTTTTTAATTTTATCAAAGACTGGCTTTTTAAATTTGTCAAAGGAATTTTGTTCATTTTTAACATTTACAAGTAACTTAAGAACAATATTTTTCGAAAATTCATAATACTGCCCCGTATGTCTAAAGTACAGGATAAACAAGTTAATGGCATACAAAAAACTCAACTGTCTGTATAATATTTAAACAAAACTTATCTAAAGCTAATTTATTTTATAAAAATAAAATATGCAAGAACAGTGTTTTGTAGGAAAAACATATCTGCCTACTGTAGTAAATACTAAGGCTGTATTTAGAATGACGTCACCTTTTTCTCGCTCTGATCACCCCCTCCTTCTCCACCTTATCTGTTGTGTCACGGAGACCCGCTGTGTCGCTAAGCAACACTGGGTATCCAGCAATATTCAAGTGGGTCTCTATGATGTCTCGCGTTGTCCCTGCAACATCTGTCACAATGGCAGCTGGCCTCTGACCTGAAATACACAAAAAACACGTTATCTCAATGAAACGTTTCGTACAAGTATGTACATATGTAGCCCATGTGAAATGTCAGTTATTATGTAAACCACTGTAACACAGGAAAGCGCCACATGATATTGATAGTGCACACATGATATTGATAGCTCACACATGATATTGATAGTGCACACATGATATTGATAGTGCACACATGATATTGATAGCTCACACATGATATTGATAGCGCACACATGATATTGATAGCGCACACATGAATGAATTACAATGTACCGACTAAAACGTTGTTTAATCCAAACACATCATACTGCACAACAATAAGCGTATGATAAATACTATTTTATGAGGGATACTCAATAATAGAGTACAGGGAATAATCTTAATCATATGCATCATAACGATTATTTAATTGAGCCCCATACTGGGAAAACTGGACTGAATGTGCGTAAAGTGTTGTCACAGATTAGCCAGTGCAGTCTGTGCATTTGGCTTTGATGGAAGTTTTGGTTTAAAGGAAGTCTCTTCTAAATGAAAAACCAGTCTAAGTGGACAGTGTCGTCCCTGATAAGCCTGTGCATAGTGCACAGAATAGTCTGAGTCGACACTTTAGGCACATGGATTGCGCCTAGTTTTCCCAGAACACACCTCAATTAAATTCATGCAGAAGTGTAAGATTAATGTTTGTGAGTTATTTGTGTCGTGTTCTGAGAAAACTGGGCATAATGCTTGTGCATAAATTGTCATCCCAGATTAGCCTGTGCAGTCCGCACAGGCTCATCAGGGACGACAATTTCCGCTTTAATGAATTTTTTTATTTAAATGATGTCTCTTCTTAGCGAAAATCCAGTTAAGGCGGAAAGTGTCGTCCCGGATTAGCCTGTGCGAACTGCACAGGCTAATCTGGGACGACACTTTAAGCACATGCATTATGCCCAGTTTTCTCAGAACAAGACACATTTTGTGAACCTACACATAGCGTTCAGGAGGCTGCTCTTGCCTACATTGGGCTCGCCCAGTATGACCACGTGTACCCCGTCTCGGAGTCGCTCCCCTTGTCTGTTGTCATGGAGATGGCGGGAGATTTCCAATCTCAGCTTCCCCACCCGAGATTTCACTGGCAGAGAACAGAGGAGCAAGTTTACAGAACCTGTTGTAACCAAAACTGGGCATAATGCTTGTGCGTTAATTGTCATCCCAGATTAGCCTGTGCAGTCCGCAACAGGCTTATCAGGGACGACAATTTCCGCTTTTATGGAATTTTTCGTTTAAATGATGTCTCTTCTTAGCGAAAGACCAGTTTAGGCGGAAAGTGTCGTCCCGGATTAGCCTGTGTGGACTGCACAGGCTTATCTGGGACGACACTTTACACAAATTCATTTTGCCCAGTTTTCTCAGAACAGGACACATGTCACAAAATATTAGCTTTTCAGCCTTATATGGACATCATGAGTCATCCAATCTCAATCATGTAACATTTAATAATGGAAAAGACAGTATATGTTTTATCAGGATTAAAATCATAAAACATTTTATACAGAAATATAATCAAAATGTAATAGAAAATTGATAAGAACCAATACTGTGTAAAGGATGAAATAAAACAGTTAAAACTCTGAACATAAATACAAAATGTTTTGTTCTGTTTAGCAATACATATAATAATATTGAATAGTCGAGACGGAATTCTTCCTATTTAAGGAAATAAGAGAAGCAAAATAAAAAGCCTAATAAAATACAAAGTTCACAGAAAGCATACCCGATTCCACCACATGTTCTTCTATATCTTGATCCTCGCTGAAGTCAATAAAAGCCTCGAGATCAGCCACACACTACAGAAAAGAAATCAAGGACATTCAATGTCTGAGTGTTAAAATTGAGGTCATCACTGCTTCATCTAATAGGTCTCAATCTTTTAGAACTAAGAAGTCTTACAGCTGTCTCATAAATACTTGATTTCAAATGCTAACATTGATAATATTTTATTTCTTTGGGCAATTATTTAAAATTCAACCTGAATTATTATGTACACACGTATATTCATTGTTTTAATCACCCCTTAAAACTTGTTCTGTACCAGTGTATGAAATGGTGTGTCATTACAAGTTTGAATCTATCATGAAATTATTGATATAGATGACTGTACATTGAAATATGTTTTTTCATAATTGTGTCTCAAACCGACACATATGAACTTGTTCTGTACCAGTGTATGAAATGGTGTGTCATTACAAGTTTGAATCTATCATGAAATTATTGATATTGATGACTGTTCATATAAATACATTTTTTCATAATTGTGTCTCAAAACGACACTCAACATTCAGTCAATTAGTCGGTATATATGACAACTTAAGAACACAGAGTTATGCCCCTTAGTGACCTTGATGATGTCAGCCCGCCATCCCTGGTAGAGCTGGCTCAAGTCCCCGTCCATCTGTCTAAGGGCCTGCCTTCTCTGTACCTCAGTCTCTGCGTGTATCAGGTCCCCCAGTCCTTCAACCTCCATCATGTCCAATTTACCATTCATAAAGGCTCTGAGATATTTTAAAATGATATACAAGTGGGAAAACTTGGCATAATGTTATTTTGTAAAGTGTGAACCCAGATCAGCCCCTGTAGCCTTCTTCTTTTATTTGTGCTTATCCAAGGTGATTTGATTACAAACTATCTGTTGAATTATTCAACAAAGGCATAACCTTTATACATGATAATTTCAATAAAGTCACCAGCAATTCTACGATTCTTAATTGATACACATTACCAGCCAAACGTCAAGAACTTCTATCATCACAAAGTCAACAAACATTATGTAAAAGCACACACTGCAGGACATCAAATTCTCAGAGCAATCAAATTTCATATGCAAATTTTTTCTCAGCATACAGTACTACAACTAAACTGAGCATACGAGTGGCGTTCTGAGAAAAATGGGCATAATGCATGTGCGAAAAGTGTCGTCCCAGATTAACCTGTGCAGTCCGCACAGGCTAATCAGGGATGACACTTTCCGCCTAAACTGGATTTTTGGCTAAGAAGAGACATCATTTATATGAAAAATTCCATAAAAGCGGAAATCCTGATTAGCCTGTGCGGACTGCACAGGCTAACTGGGATGACATTTTACGCACAAGCATTATGCCCAGTTTTCTCAAAACGCGACACCAGTACTCACCTCTTTGTGAACTCGCCCGGGTCAGCCTGTCTACACCCTGGTATGGAATGAAGAACAGAGAGGAGGGCAGAGACAACGGCAGGGCCACCATGTACCTGGAACTCCACACAATCCTCACCTGTAAAACTGTGGGGCGCTAAAACAAACGCAAAATGCAAGTCACACCTGAGTTCTGGAACAGTTTAAGTTAACATTTCTTCATTTCATTGAGTTAAACAAGGAAAAAATCTGAGAAATACTTGAGAATTTAAATAAATTTGATCATGGTTCACCTCTGTGTTAAGAAATAAGCATGTGCTTACAAAGATTTGTTGTAGCCATGAACATGCGTTACAAAATTGAAAATATTAATGTGCAAATACTTAAAAAAAATCATTCACCTAAAAATTATACATTCTAATTTTGTATCCTTTAAAGTTAATTAAATAACAAATATATACATAATATTTACACCTGGAAAATAGATCACTAATCCTTTGTCAATCACAACGCCACTGCTAGGATCTACAATTTTCCTCAGAACAGCCTGTCTTGGTACTGGCATGCCGTGGAACTGAGCCATATCTTTCAACACCTGCTTACACGCCTGTCCAGATACTCTGATGACTGCTATGCCACATTTTCCTTGTCCAGATGATAGGGAAAATATTGTTGACTGATGAGATGTGTTAAAACCTAGTTTGTTATCGTTCTTCACAAGACTTGAACTGTGCGTAAAGCTTTTGTTTGTTGTTGCAACCAAAGGTTTACTGGTTCCTGCATCACGGATATAGGTGAAAATGTGTAGCTTTTTGTTTTGAATACATACAAGTCTTCTTATATTTCGCAGATAACTTTCATTTGATAATAAGTTCCCTATCAATGGTTTAAATGTGTTATGCAACATCTTAAAAGAGTGATCTGAAAAAAACAACACACAGTTGCTTAAAGAGTATTAACAAAGGCATATAAAAAACAACAGGTTGTAAAAGTTTGCTGATGAAAGCCATTTTAAGCTTCTCTTTTCACTATGGGAATGAGACGCATTTTCAACCCAAAACTCAGTATTTAAATCCACAGGCACTAGATGGCAATGACTCAATCATTCGACTATCCGTTGTGACTTTTTTTGAAAAATGCAGCTGCAGCCGTGATTTTTATAAACCTGTTTATTATAATGCATACGCATACGAAATCAATAAAAATCTTCTGACAAAATGTCTTCTTAAAAAAAAGATATTTCGACTATGTATATATTTTGACTATGTATATATACACAAAGTCAAAATATCTTTTTTGAAAGAAGACGTTTTGTCGTCATGGCTGCAGCTGCATTAAAAAAAAAGTCACAACGGATAGTCCAATGATTGAGTCATTGCCATTGAGCGCCTGTGTTAAAATCACCTTAAACCCAACTGTATGTCATCTTTAAAATCTTATGAACTGGATAATATGTATCTTAAAAAATGCACATTAAACTCAACTTGTTTGGCCAACTGACTGGCAAGTAGCCTAATACAAATTTATTTGAGTCCGACATTTATTTAACTCTTGATTGTTTTAATTTTCATGGAAATAAAGTATAGATTTTCTTATTCATGGGTTTGGCCAGATGACGAAAAGTCATGAAATAGAAATAATACAATGTCTTTTAATTTAATTGTCTTGATTTTTCGTTGTTGCTTAAGAAATATATTTATGATTAATTCAATAAATATAAATTGAACTTTTAGTACATTCATTATTTTTCATATTTAAGACCTAAAACTAAAAAAACACACGCTTTGACTTAAAAAAAAAAAATCAATTCAGTTTAACACATCGCACAATAATGTGCTTGATTACTTGTGATGTATTTCTCACCAATCAAAGGCTTCAATTGAAAATCAATTGAACACAATTTCCTTGGGTACACACATTGACAGTGGCACAACTGAACAAAAGGGAAGTAACTCGTTAAAGAGACGGTGGTACTAAAATATTCTTGTGTTGTTGAATCTTCTGTTTCCTACTTTCGTTTAGGAAGATGGCACTGGCGTGTCAGAGAAACAGTTACCTTAAGGAGGTTGTTATTTGTTCTGTTCTATATCGTTGAATAAATTAACATACAAACTAACTTACCCCAGAATTGAACATTTCGTTTGTCGTAGCTGAAATAATTCAAAGTATTTCATGTCAGAAAGATTCCATAGATTATGATTGTTAAAACTCTTCCAATTACAGTTTGTCAACCAGTTCCGGATAATCAGCAGTTCCGATTATTTTGTATTTAATTTTCCATACTGTAATGCCCTAATAAAAAAACCAAATGGTAAGTGTCTAAGGTATAGCTTAGACACTTATCCTTTTAATTTTTAATGTGAATTTTTCTGAAAAACATATATTTCTTTGTTTCATGATACAAAATTTTCTTTGAATTGTTAAATATTTATGCGCATACAATTGTTCAAAATATGAAATGAACGAAACCATAGGAAAAGTGGCTACATTAGGTTAAGGAATAAATTAACAAAGTTTTAGCAAGAAAGCTTTTTATACGCCCGTATAAAATACGGGACGTATTATGTGAAACCCCTTGGCGGGCGGGCGGGCGGCGGGCGGCCGGCGGGCGGGCGGCGGGCGGAAGGCATCACTTTGTCCGGACTCTAATTCAAATTGTATTCATCCGATCTTCACCAAACTTGGTCAGCAGTTGCATCTAGTTGATATATAGGCCAAGTTCGAATATGGGTCATGCCGGGTCAAAAACTAGGTCATAGGGTCAATTAGTGCATTTTCAACGGCGCCACTTTGTCCGGACTCTAATTCAAATTGTATTCATCCGATCTTCACCAAACTTGGTCAGTAGTTGCATCTAGTTGATATCTAGGTCAAGTCCGAATATGGGTCATGCTGGGTCAAAAACTAGGTCAAAGGGTCAATTAGTGCATTTTACTTTGTCCGGACTCTAATTCAAATTGTATAAATCTTATCTTCACCAAACTTGGTCAGTAGTTGCATCTAGTTGATATCTAGGCCAAGTTCGAATATGGGTCATGCCAGGTAAAAAACTAGGTCATAGGGTCAATTAGTCCATTTTCAACAGCGCCACTTTGTCCGGACTCTTATTCAAATTGTATTCATCCGATCTTTACCAAACTTGGTCAGTAGTTGCATCTAGTTGATATCTAGGTCAAGTTCGAATATGGGTCATGTCGGGTCAAGAACTAGGTCATAGGGTCAATTAGTGCATTTTCAACGGCGCCACTTTGTCCGGACTCTAATTCAAATTGTATTCATCCGAAACTTTTAAACAACTTTTTATCCTGCGTCAAAGTGGTATGGGGGTATAAGTCACATTCAGTGACAAAGCTCTAGTTCAAGTTGAATTCACCAAACTTGGTCAGAGGTAGTATATAGATTATATATCAGTCAGGTCTGATTGGAGACATGCAACCGATTAACACATGCAATATTTTTATGCAATATTTTTATCCAGTTTTATTTTGCGATATTTTCATCGGGTTTATTTTTTTCGCGATTTTTGAAACGAGTTATTTTTAACAACATGTTTATTGGTAAGTTTCATTTTTCCTTCAATCTAATCATGATTTCCACAGGTACATGAGTTTTTCACTGTGCATGGGTACTATAGAAAGGCAACTGTTTATCATTGTCATCAACCTAAAATCAATTTTTATACGCCCGTTTTTACAAAACGGGACGTATAATAGTTTCACCCTTGGCGGGCGGGCGGGCGGCGGGCGGGCGGAGGCGGTGTCCACAGCAGTGTCCGCTCTCTAATTCAAATAGTTTTCATCCGATCTTCACCAAACTTTGTCAGAAGTAGGATCTAGACAATATCTAGGTCAAGTTCGAATATGGGTCATGTTGGGTCAAAAACTAGGTCACGGTGTCACTTAGTAGAACGGGCGTATCTTGTGACAATTTGGCACTCTTGTTTATTATGCTTACAGGGGGGATAAATGCATCAAAAAGTTAACCGGAACAGATTGAATGAGTTATGTTTTGAAATTTGCATATGGATATAGAAGGCTTTATTCTATCTATCCATCCATCCATCCATCCATCCATCCATCCATCCATCCATGTCAGTGCAAGAATAAAAGGTTTAAAAGCATTGAAAGGGAGACTTCAAAGCATGAAAGTGAGGTGAAGATAAAAGTGTGATAGTGTTAAACAAGAAGAAACATATTTATAGGTTAAAAGTTGTTAAAAACACTGTTTTGTGCATTCAGTGACGACTGGGGAGTAGAGTGGGGCTAAGGCAACGCTTAAACCCCTCTAGGTCTGCCTGCTGTACAACTGAGGCCGGAAGGCTGTTCCAAAGAACTATGGTGTAAGGAAAGAAGGAATATTTAAAGTAGTTTGCTGATGTATGGACTTGTCTGAATGAGAGTGGGTGCATATGACAAGTCATCCTGACCTCATAAGCCTCTCAAGATATGATGGCGGCGAAATGGCTACCAAGCCATACACAATTATTTTCAAATGAACTTTTTGCTGATTGAAAACAAATGCCATGACAATGTTTTGAAATACTAATTCTGTAAGTTGAATGATGTTTTGTAATTTTCCGAAGGGGAAACTTTAAATGGCTATTTTTGACAAAAAACTGCATATGCCGTCTGGCCAAACCTGTTATCATACAAAATAAATTTTACCCTTATTGTTTATATCTTCTCACATTGACACTAAATCCAGGAAGAAATTATTGTGGTCAAAAGATTTAATGTTTTTTGCCGGGTGATTCTAAACTGGTTGACTGACTGTATTGATTTGCATTATTGATGATTAATTTTTTATTATTTATTGAATATCACATGTTTAGCATGTAAAGTAATTAATAAAAAAGAGCGCGTGCATACTGTAATGTTGGTTATATTCCAAAGAGCATGTGAATTGTATGTCTAATAAATGAGGTGTTAAACATGATGTGAGACAATTGAAATGGCTAATCTGCCAAGAAACATTAATGCATATTTGGTGGAAACGGTTAACCAGAAAGTTTTTTTTTTTAATTTCATTATTTTTGACACAAAAACATGATGTATCAACTTATTTTACTGAAAAAAAAAACATAATATGTCTTTAGACTTACATGTGGCAAAATTTACCTAGGACATGCATGAAATCCCAATTTAAACTTTGGCGTCATCTATTATGTTTATGTACAGATCGCTATTGTTTTTTCTTGTTAATACCTATGGTTAAATGCATAAAGCAATAAAGCGATGAATGTGTTTATTAATAGATTGAATCTATTCAATTTGACCAATTGAGATGACATGTTTTCTCTCAAAACTCATTTTATGATGTAGTTTCCCAATAAAGATTTAAATCGTAAGTCTATCAAGAATCAGTTTAAAATGCATATATGTGTTTGTTTAATGCATCCAAAATGGAAGTTTTATTGCTTAAATATTAATGGATCATTTAGTAAAAAATGGTGTATCTATACAGATATGTAAATTTATATTTAACACTAATATAATATTGCTAAACATGTTTCTTCGGTGGTTAAAAATAGCACTCAAATTTTTAGTGCTACAATAAGTAAAATGAAGGGAGACGTTCCAGCATTTATTTGATTATATGTGGGAAGTGCTCATTGGACAATATGATTATTAACAAAAGCCCTTTTAGTAGTGCTAGTGAATTGTTTTTGAATTTCAATGATTTGTAATAAGTAGAATCTACTCCAAATTACAAAAGAAATACAGAAAACAATCCTGTACATAAAGTTTTATATTATTATTATTATAAATGATGTATTAATTAAGATCTTGAAATCTTTTTTAAGCCCGCTTTAAAAAAAGGGGGTATATTGTTTTTGGCCTGTCTGTTTGTCCGTCATTGTGTGTATCTGTCTGTCTGTCTTAAAACTTTAACCTAGGGTAAAGTATTGTCATAACTTTTGCAATATTGATCATAGCAACTTGATATTTGGCATGCATATGCATCTCATGGAGCTGCACATTTTGAGTGGTTAAAGGTCAAAGTCAAGGTAATCCTTCAAGTTAAAGGTCAAAAAATAAATAAATAATAATTTCAAAGCGGCACAATAAGGGGGCATTGTGTTTCTGAAAAACACATCTCTTGTTTAATTATTAAAATTAAGATCCTTTTGCCCACAATGCAATCAAAATGCCTTTTGATTTTTTTAATTCTTTCAGTTGGACACAACAGTGAAAAGCTGTGTTGCTGCTGAGGCCAAACTGCTGCAGAATGGAAAGAAAGAGACAGTAAAGGGCTTTGAAGTGATTCTCCAAGATACAGTCTTGTTCCCTGAAGGTGGTGGCCAGGTACTGTCTTTACCTGATATTATGTGCTAGCTCACCTGAGCACAGCATGCCCATGTTGAGGTTTTGTGGTATCCTTGTGTTAGCCATTAATCATTTGCTGTTATTTGTTTATAAATTTGTTATAGTAAACACTACAGATCACATTTTTTGCTGGATCTTATGCAACTGCCCGTTGCCATGGAAATTTTTTCCAATATTATCTTGGACAAGTTGAAAAGATGGGACTTGTGTATTTACTGTCAAAACCTAGATCTATCCATCAAATTGAAAAACAATCTTGTAAACAACTCTCATTTTTGGCTTAGTCAAAATGGTTTTGCTTTGAAAATGAATTTTGTTCCTTTGTTATTGCATTTGAGTTCAAAACTCGAGTCCCTCTGGTGAGTGACATAGGACCCTATGAGCCTCTTGTTGGCAAGTTCAATCCCTGTAAATCATGTGTAATAGTAATTCTGATTATTAATGTTCCCCATCCTATTCCAAGAAAATCTCCATTGACTAAAAGAAGAAATCATGTTTGAAACTGAGAATGAAGTATTTATGTAAGTATAGTAAATGATGTTAGTAAAAGCAGGCCTTTTTCTGCCTATCTCACAGGTCCGAAAGTCGGACCCATTCCCCATGCCAAATATGCATATTTTTTCCCCTATTCTCAAAAAAATAATCCCCCCCCCCAAAAAAAAAGAAAGAAAGAAGTGTCTTATGACTTATGATTATTAGACTCTATCTCTATATCTCAATTTTATTTTTTAAACAACCTTCAAAATATATAACCATAATTTATATGATTTTTATCCAAAATGGCTGGAAAACCTCCTGCCTAAATAAAGCTTTTGTCTATGAAAATTCTTCCGAATTTGGAAGATTTCGTGACTCGAAAAATCTCCATTTTACTAGGTACTTTTTCCCCAAATACAGACAGAAAAAGGCCTGAAAAGATAAAAGCTCCTGCGATGCTTCAGTTTGATTTCTCTTAACCCTTTGCATGCTGGGAAATTTGTCTTCTGCTAAAATGTTGTCTGCTGAATTTCTAAAATTAGCATTTTTTCGATTTTTTTTTAAAGAATACCATCAGAATAGCAAACAGTTTGGATCCTGATGAGACGCCACGTTCTGTGGCGTCTCATCTGGATCCAAACTGTTTGCAAAGGCCTTCAAAATCCGGTTCCAGCGCTCAAAGGGTTAACTTGTGTACACTATGCTATTTCTAAGTGTATTTATATTCAATATGTAGCGCCCTAAATCTTTACTTTATTCTTTCAGCCGGATGATAGAGGAACTGTAAGTTTACATTATGCTACTTAACTTCTATAATTATAATGTTAACCTAATTAAAGTAAGTAAGTAAAGTAAGCTGTGTTTAATATAGCTATTACTTTAACATCAGGGGCTGAGCGCGGCCCTATTCATTATTACTCCAAATATAAAAGTATTACAAAAGAAGTTGTGGTCCAGGGTAGGCATTAGGAAAAGCATTCAGAGTCCCTAGAAAGCTCTTGGAAAAAGCACTTCAATGCCATACCTGACATTTAGACCATTAATATTATCTGACTCTTTTTTAATGTTTATTAGCAGTTGGTGTCAATGTCTGCAAAGTAACACCTTAAAAATCATAGCAAGTTGTCTTTCATTTCTATGCTTACCACTGTGTAAGATGATTTTCTTTGTAAATTCTAGAAAGACCAATAATGGAGAGATCTGTGTTTTTAGATTATGTTTACACAACAGTATTGTGCAAAAAACACACATTGTAAACCATCTTTACATGTAATACCTAATTTGATGTCATTGTGAGCTAACATGCATCTTTTTATCTGAATTATTCTTAAAACTTAATTCTAAATGTTTATTTCAAGGAGCATATTTGCATGGGGCGTTACATACCTGAACATTCTATGATATGACTCACATCATTAAAAAATGGGTCTTATGCCATGTGCGACCAGCCTTAGCATCCACAGTCTGCTGTATGTAATGCTCCATATTATCTACAAAAACCAGCTAAACCCAGACACATTCCTTGGTTTGCATTACTGAAATCAGAAGTCTCTTTATAAGACCATGAACATAGCTTTGAACCTTACCGTACATACTTGGCGAAACTACATGTACATACACAGTTGAAACTATTTCTTCTATGAAAAAGGAAGAAAATAAATGAGACAATGAAACCTTTTATGACTTTATATCAGACAGTATTAAGTCCTGACCAGACTGCGCCATTGCATAGGCTTCTCTGGAGCTAAGTTTGCCACATATATTCTAAGACCCATTTTCCCATGACACGGGTCATTTCATCAAAACAAATGACTGCAATTATGGAACATCATGTTAAGAATAACCTGGTTTGTTGAGTTTTTAATACCTTCATTATTTAAAACAAAAATAAGTTAGCATAATTCAACTTGATGGAAAATGCCACTGATAAGCTTGTGTGAACTGTTTGCAATGATCCAGAACTACACTTAATGTGTTTTAAATCAGGTTTTCACACGACATGCCTTAAAAGTTAATAATGCCTTTGTAGTTCTTTCTTAAAACAGATCAATGATGTTGCGGTCTTGAGAATCACCCGTAGGGGGGCAGAGGCCGTACATTTTGTTAACACGGAGATAGGAGCAGGAACATCAGTGCACGTGACTGTGGACTGGAGGAGGCGGTTTGATCACATGCAGCAGCACTCGGGCCAGCACCTGATCACCGCGGTAACCGAGAACATGTTTGGGTGGCCCACAACAACATGGTATAATCAGTACCGGATTATAAATACTTCTTTTTGAAGGCTTGAAAAACAGTACCCATATTTAAAATGATATGCTATTAAATTAATCACAGTTGAACAAAAGAAGATATTTATTTCTGCTTGAAGGATGCATGAAACTTTTACACCTTTTTATAACAGTAAGAACTTTTCGACATAAATTTGAAGTGAATAAAGGTGTCTTTTTCTTGAAGTTTACTTTGGTTTATTTGTTTAAGCTGGATTGCATTGAAAGCCTCAGGCTTATTTAAAAAGCTCTTGAGTCCGTTTTCCTGGGCCTAGAACCAGTACTTTGTGTCTTTGGGGGAGATTCCCACATTGGGGATCGAACCCGTGACCTCCCAATTGCTAGGCAGACACCATATCTATTACGCAACGGCGACCTTATTAAAGTTGAAGTTAATTAAAATCATACATACCAAAAACATCATTATGTTTCAGGAATTGTATCCATATTTACTTATCTGTTTTTAAAGAATTGATTTAAAACAAAGGGCCAAGACCCAATTATTAAAACTGTAACTGTATTTCTGCGGTCTCCAGGAACCTTGGTGATAGAACAAGCTTCATAGAACTTGACACACCATCCATGACCGAAGACCAGATGACGACATTGGAGAGCGAGTTAAACAGCACGATCAGAGCTGGGAAAAAGGTGTTCCCGACCCTCTATCACGATAAGAATGACCCTGACCTTGCAGCTGCCCGTTGCCGTGGGTTACCTGACGATCACGAGGGGCCAGTGAGGGTGCTCACCATAGATGGGATAGACTCTTGTCTATGCTGTGGTACTCATGTACAAAATGTCTCAGATATACAGGTAGTAGTAGTTGTAATTTTTAGATACCAGTATTTGTTTATTGCATTTTGCTGTGATGTATTGTTTTGTTCTGCCTGTATTTGTGTTCCTTTTTATAAAAGTCTCGGTTTACGATACATTCAGTTCTCAAGATCTAATATATTGAAATCTCTAGTATCACTATTATAAGGGAATTGTTTGAATATCCGACAAACAGTTTGTATAGTTTGACTTAAGTGTGTTCAATCTGTTTCCCCCAATATTTGGAAAGTTTGTTATGAATGCTGTAAGTTGTAGCCTGTCATAATGGTAGTTGTACATATCAAGAGTCGAGTGTAAAACTGTTGTATCCTCTTCACATTTATAGATGAGATACCATAGTGTCACACTTAACCAATACAGAACTGTACAAATACTTGATTTCAGGTGATTAAACTGCTATCTGTTGAGAAAGGGAAGCGCAAGAACTCTGTGAATCTCCACTTTGTCTGCGGTGATCGAGTGCTTGAGTACTTAGGCAGGACTCTGCGAGTGGAAAAGTCTCTTAATGTATTGCTGAAGTAAGCTTTTAACTATTTGTTACATTCAAATTGGAAGTCTTAATTAACACATATAGCGCCCTTTTTGCTCGAGATGTGCGTTCAAAGGCGCTTTACATTTCCCTGTTCACTGGGTCATAAGTCATCCATTAACTTGGCGCAGTATGCAGCCACGGCACAGCTAATTTCCCTCACAGGTACCCATTTATACACCTGGGTGGAGAGGAGCAGATATTAAAAGTGATGGTAACATGCTTTTTTTCAGATAAAGTGTACATTCAAAATTTAAATTACAGAAAATCATACTGAAAAATATGACTGTATAACTTACATGAAGAAATCTTAAATATACAAATTTAAATATAATTTTGCTTAATAATTACTCAAAAGTGTTGGAGCATATGTCATGGTCGTACCATAGTCAGGCTTCCATACGGGTAAATGGAATTGCTAATGAATTGAAAACCTGTTTCAGCTACACTCTGTTCAATACACGATATTATGTATAGGTTTTACCGTTATATTAAGCATGCATAGATACTCTAAGTATACAATAGTTCCTGTTATCACTGGGATTATGGTAGTGATTTTAATGGTGATTATTATCTTGAATCTTATGATTACTGGTATGTTGCTGATAATGAAGGTGATATATTTAGTTGCATTTTCCAGGGGCCCATTAGAGCAGCACTTTGAATTAGCAGAAAAAGCTGTGAAAGGGAACAAAGCCTCAAATAAAGTAATTTATCAAAGTTTATTTTATTTATTTTTTGTCCGTTATTCATTTCTTACCCATACTGACATATCTCTCAGTATTCTTATTTAAGTTCCGCTTACCTTTTGTTTTCCTTTAGAAAATTGGGCAGCAGCTTTTCCTACAGTTGACAAAATGCACTATTTCTCTCAAAGAATGTAATATTTTTATAAAATTACAAGTTTGTTAAGACCAAAAGGAAGCAGAGTGCATGTATGGTACATATGTGTCGTGTTCTGAGAAAACTGGGCATAATGCTTGTGCGTAAATTGTCATCCCAGATTTGCCTGTACAGTCTGCACAGGCTAATCAGGGACGACAATTTCCGATTTTATGGAATTTTTCGTTTAAATGATGTCTCTTCTTAGCACAATTTTGGCGGAAAGTGTCGTCCCTGATTAGCCTGTGCAGACTGCACAGGCTAATCTGGGATGACACTTTACGCAAATGCATTTTGCCCAGTTTTCTCAGAACGCGACACATATGATGTGCCATTCTTTAAATCTAGTGATGGTGGTTGTAATTTTCAGACAATCCAGACGTTGTTGCGAGATGTTGCCAGTTTGGAGGCAGCCAAGTTCAATGCTCAAAAAGAGAAACCCAACCTATTCATCTATCACAGGTATACTGCACATTCATTTTGCATGGTACATATACTCGCATCACAATTAGTGATTTTATGTCAGAAGGCACTTAAAATGGATGATAATAACACACTTTTTGAAATCAAAATCTCTTGTAAAGGTCATTAACAAACTTAGTTCAAATTATGCTCCAAGGGTCAAAGTGACCTCGCCACAGGGGTCAACAGTTTTACATTGACTTACATAGGGAATTCCTTTACACATTTTCTTGTCTGAAAGCCCATAGCTTTTATATTTGGTTTGTAGCATTGTGTAGAACAAAGTTTGTTCAAAACAAATCCCCCTTGGGTACAAAGTGACCACAATCCTGGGGATGCTTTTTCAATATAGACAAATAGCAAGCCAAACTAACTTTTAAAATCTCTGGAGCAACAAGCTTTGTAACATTAGAAAGTGGTCAAGGACTGCTATAAAACTGCCAGCTATAGTTCTATGATGTGCTGTTGCTTGTTTTGCAGGAAGGATGGTGATCTGGATTTCATGAACACGCTTATAAAGGAACTGAATGATGAGGTAGGTTTTAATGCGTTAAAAATTTATCATTAAGGTAGCGCACCCGTAATTGGCACCTTTCCAAATATAATCTAATGTATTATTTTCTTTATCAGCATTATTTCACTGAACTACATGCACATTTTTAGGTAGGCTTTCCATGCTTTAAAAAAAATATACTGATTTTTTTAAAACCACAGCCACGCTCGGCTTTTGTCCAGTTTATTTGCACCCCTGGTGTATATAAAAGTTCGATAATTCATCCAGATTTCCAAATGTGGGCATGCAGTTGGTGTGTACAGATGCAGCAAAGGTGTTTAAAGATTAAACAAGATGAAATAAGTATTCTTTTACAGACATTTCATTTTTATAACTTGTTATCTGTGGAAGAGCGCCATGAAATGTAAGTGGTTTCAGCCAAGTAGAAATTGGGTTGGTTAAAAACAAAGTATCATAAAATTCAAAATAGCTTCATTTAAGTAATATTTCGAACTTAGTTTTAATAGATACACTATATACAGCAAAAATACCAAGAAATAGACAGATTTACCGTTTACTTTTTGAAATAAAAATTAAAATGCAACATGCACATTGATTCGTAATTTCAGCAGTAAATCACCCAATTTAGCCATAACGTTGTTGTAATTAAAAAAAAATTAAGAATGCGCATAAAAATTGCAACATAATTATTCAACAGTTAACATAGCGTATATGCTATATTAAATCAAATTACGTTTGAAAATATAAAAAAAACGCGTTGCAAAAAGTATGCAGTGTCGGCAGGATTCGAACCTGCGCGGGAAGATCTAAAAAGATTTCTAGTCTATCGCCTTAACCACTAGGCCAAGACAACTTCACATTGTAACCTGCTTAAATTAGATATCCATAAGTAAACAGGATAAAAGGCTCTTCGATCTTAGAAGAAATCGCGGGAAATCATTACGAGTGCGCTACCTTAATCATTAATAACATTCTCCGTAATCATAAAAGCTCACATATTATTTGTTTTGATGTGTATCCATGTCTGCATTTTTAACAGAACATTGTTAGGATCCATTATTCATTATTCTTGTATAATATCAAAACAGGTAAAAATATACTGTGTGCTGTCCAATATACTGCACCAATATTAGTATCTAAAATGCTGCACAGAAAGACAGATATGGACATATGGGAGTATTCTTTTTCCGTCAATGTGATGAACACTTCAACTAAATATGCATATCATATTACAGAGTATTGTCACCATGGTTACAGCGGGTGAGGATAAAGGTCCTGGATTGGTGATGCTGTCTGGGCCTGAAGGAATTGTCAAGGACCTGGGACCAAAGTGAGTCACAGTAGCTAATGAGAGACTAGGAGCCACGTTCTGGGAAAACTGGGCTTAATGCATGTGCGTAAAGTATCTTCCTATATTGTGAAGTCGGCACAGGCAAACCAGTGACCACACTTTCCGTCTAGACTGGAGTTTCATTTAGAAGAGACTCTTTTCAAACAAAAAACTATATGAGCAGAAAGTGTCGTCACTGATTAGCCTGTGCAGACTGCACAGGCTAATCTGGGACAAAACTTCACGGGTATGCATTAAGCACAATTTTCCCAGAAGGCGACTCAGTAGGATCAGCCATTGGTATGTGTCAGCCCAAGTCATGTCATACAGTGAAGAGTTTATTCTATCTCACACCATAGATGTACTTGCATAAATTGATAGCAAATATTTTTTATATTTATCCAAATTTTTTATCCAGAGCAAACCTCCAAAATCTTTCAATATGCTATTTTACTAAGTCCAACAGTTTTGATCTATTGTTTGAGGTCATTATATTTGAGCAAAGCTTGATAATCAACTAGTATCTGATAATGAAAATTGCCCTAGGAACTGTTGAGTGATGGTCAATTTCCTCTTTTACATTTTTTTCATCAAATTTTCGTCAAAATTAAAACTTAATAATGATTGCTTTTCAACTGGGCGAGGCATAACTGTTTTACAAACAGCTCTTGTTGCACTTGTTATGTCCAGCCAAGAAGAAGCCGAGTTGGTGGAGCACTGGACTGTAAATCCAGTTGTTTTTAGTTATAATCCTTGACAAGTAACTTGTTTGGGGAATTGTTATGGAATTATAATAATGAACATTCTCCCCCTCTGATTCAAATACGGGTAGAACAAATTGTGAGTTACTGGAATAAGTATCGGTATGTGCTCTTGAGACTGGGGTACACTTGCTTACGGAGAGAGTGAGCTGGTTAATGTACTGCCTTTTTATGAGCCTCGTTCTGGGAAAACTGGTTTATGCATGTGCGTAAAGTGTCGTCCCAGATTAGCCTGTGCAGTCCATACAGGCTAATAAGGGAAGACACTCGCCGCCTCAACTGGATTTTTATTTACATGAGACTTCCTTTAAACAAAACAAAAAATCCATAAAAGTGAAAAGGTTTGTCCCTGATTGGCCTGTACAGGCTAATCTGGAACAATACTTTACTCACATGCATTAAGCTCTGTTTTCCAAAAACGAGGCTAAATTAAAAACGGCATTTATCGGACCGGTATTCTCCTGCAATGTTAGGCACATGAATATATTGCCATGCAATGTTGCCAGGGTGATGGAGCTTCTAGAGGGCAAAGGCGGGTACAGTCATGGTCGGTACCAGGGCAAGGCAAGCAAGCTGCAGAACCAAGCAAAGGCCGCCCAGCTGTTACGAGACGTCTTGGAGGCTACAAACCAGACTGCCACGGAGCAATGATGTCACTGATTCCTTAGAATAAACACTTGTTTTCTGTCATGAGAGGAACTATTCTGAACTTTGTTTGTAATGTTTAATATATTAATTCCTTACCATTTTTGGTGGATATGAGAATCTTTTAATATTTTGTCTCCTGATGAGGTTCTTAATATGATTTTTTTTCATTTGTAATTTAATAATGAAGTTTTCATGATCCGTATATTTTATTCCCACTATATACAGAAGGTTGTAAGTTTAGTTTTTAATATACGTTCCATCTGTAGCTTACATAGATGGACATTGCTTAATAAATGATAAAAATCTGCATAACTGTCTTGTTGCAGGTATTCCAATTCTCTTGAATAGTCACAAATATGCTTTTAATTATAACTGCGTGTCCCTCATTTATATTTAAATCTCAAAAGTTTGATTATATAATTACTGTGGAACTAAGGTCTTGATTTGAGGTCAGTCAGCTGTATACAAGCTTCCCTTAAAACGTTGCAATAGGCCTGGCAAAAAACTAGTGGACCTCCCGTGGGAATTCCCCCCTTTTATCACAAATACCTAATTACCCACAGTTCATATTCAACTTCCAGGGACTTTTTCTCGGGCATTCATTTAAGGCTAAATCATATGGCTATTTAACGCATGAACAACATAGAATTCAATTTCCAATAACATAACTTCTGAGCAAAATGGTAAAATTATTTGACTTAAAAGGATATTTACTAATAGTCAATTTTATGGTGATAATTACTGTTAAGGTTACTGCACTTACAAATATAAGCCATAAAACATAAAGATATTGTTTTTGCATTCTAAGACTGCAAAGGACAACAAAAAGCTTCATTTTTGAGTGAGCTTTTTTAATCAACTAAAGGTCCTAAGTTACTGATGAAGTTCTGCAGCTATTGATAAAATAATTCTCTATCCCACCTTTATATAGTGTGTGCCTTATCATTAACTTGTTTTTTAACTCGAAATTCAGATATAATGGTGTCTATCGGTAACTACCAGATTCAGATAAAATACTTTGTACACTAATTGCCAGTAACCTGTAGATTTGTCTTCTAATGACAAAGCCATTCAAATTAGGTTCAAATGTTAAAGTTGACACATTTTGTGACAGTATTCGATCCCCACGTATGAGTTTTCACAATACTTATTTTAAAATTGTCCAATGAATGATGAAGCACAAGCTCCATAATGCCATATTTGAGAATAGTCCTTTTAATTTAAGATCCACCATCGAGCTATGGACACAGGTCCTGAGCGCAACATGCTCCATCTCCATGTGCGGTACATTTGTTATAAGTTATTGTAAAATTGCCAGATGGAGGACGCACAGATAATCTGGTCAATCTATATTGTGGCTAATTTTTCATTTTACCTCTTAGTAGACACTGACCTTTGTGTCTGAGGCATTGACCTTTCACCTCATGGTGAAGATTTGTGATGTTATTTGCAAATTACATGGTTATTAATGGAAGTTACAATCCAGACAAGTTGCATTATGTTCAAGTTTGATGTTTGGCCTTTGACCCGAATCTTGCAGTGTCATGCTGCATCCACGTAGTGAACTTTTGTGGCACGTTATTTAAAAATTGCTTGATCAATAAAGAAGTTGCAGTCATGACATGCTCAGACGGACCCACGACAGAAACATTAAAAAACAAGAGATGTGTTTGTCAAAAACACAATGCCCCCTATTGGGCCGCTTTGAATTACAATTTTTATTTTTTGATTATATCCCTTTAAAAATTATAACTTCCCCTATGAAAATTATCTGTACCTGCCAAATGATAAATAGAAATTATCTCCCTTAAAAGCTTGTTACTTCCCTCGGATTTTGTTTTTTTGACCTTTGACCTTGAAGTATGACCTTGACCTTTCAGCACTCAAAATGTGCAGCTCCATGGGATACACATGCATGCCAAATATCAAGTTGCGATCTTCAATATTGCAAAAGTTATGGCCAATGTTAAAGTTTTTTGACGGAATCACAGACTGACAGACGGACTTACAGTTCAACTGCTATATGCCACCCTACCTGGGGCATAAACAATATTGTCAGAAATGTTTAAAATATATCCCCTGCCTGGCCACATAACATGACGTTGGATTGCTCATCAAATCCATTCTACAACCTTTTCACCCCTAGGTCTGATTCAACTAGGACAGTTATTAGTTACTGGCGAAAGTCTGTGCACTTAGTACTGGTTAACCAGCTAACCCAAGAACATTGACCACAGTGAAATGACTGAAATACTGTTAACAACAGAAGAAAATCCAACTTAAACAAAGACAAAATATGTCCCTCACTGTCAGGAAAGACATTTTGAACATTGAGGTAAATAGTTTTCCCTGATACTTAGGGGAAATGTTTTCAACTGCTCCCAAAACCGAAATGAAATAACTTTCGTTATCAGATTATCTTAAAACAGAACTAAAACAGAGGAAATGTATAGCTTAAATAATAGTTAAACATTTAACGCAATTATCAAAACATATAACCAACACATCATTTTTATGTAAGTACATTTAATGGCACACTAGAAGAAAGCACCGTATTAAACTATTAAACACTGTTAATCATAACAAGTTCTTTTTGCCACAAATTAACATCTTGAAATTTTACTCGTTTAAACCAATCTTTACTATACACTTCCATTTTACTCGAGTAAAAAAAGTAGAGCTAAATTACACCAAAACTGAATCCTGTCGAACTGGAATGACATTACCCTTGAACATAGTTTCAACCCAAGATTTTGTTTAGCCTAACTCGTGTTGCAATAAACCATTTTGTCCGCTTTCTCGTTTTGGCATCTTCACTTGCTGCTGGACATGCGGAACAAAGAGCTGGGATCAAACTTAAGTATAACATGCAAATTCGTTGAATTGATATCACCCGCCAAACTAGAGCTTTGTCACAGACATGATGTATACCCCCACATGCTGCATTGACACAGAATATATACAAAAGGCCATAACTCCGTTATTAACAGATGGTGTACAATGCCATTTGGTGTGCATCATCCTCTTATCCATTTATATATTCATATCAAATTTCAATGAAATACGCCAAAGCACTTTCAAGATATGGCTCCGGACACAAAAGTGCCGGACGAACAGAAGGACGCACAATTCCAATACTTACAGAACCCAATATTAAATAATTCAAATTTTCCAGAAATACATTATTCAATCAGACAGTCCCAGTATTACACAATAGTTATACAAATGAGCAGCGCTCTGTGAAAAGAGGGTTCAATGCATGAATGTAAAGTGTTGTCCCAGATCAGCCTGTGCAGTCCGCACAGGCGTGCAGTCTACACAGTCTTTATCTGGGACGACACTTTATGCACATGCATTAAACCCCCTTTTCACAGAGCGCAACTCAATTCTATTATCACACAATTCTACATCCTACTACAGACTATGTTTCTCATAAAGAGACTCCACCATTTCAAGAAGATTCATTAAAGCTGCTGGGTTATACAGCAACAGTTCTGCAGCATACAGACGCTCAAGTTTTAAATTAACGCGAATGAGCATACCGAGTGTTCGATCTAACACAGTTTCAGATTGGTGTCCCTCACAGAGGCTGTTTTTGTCATGCTGGGAACCGGAATCATCTGATGCCTCTGATTTTTCATTGTTTGCTTCAACCTGACGTGGGACACAGTGTTCGTTAGCTGACACTTTATGACAGTTGTTGTAATTGGTTGCTAAGGATACAGACTCATTATGATTTTGTTGGCAACTGAGACTTTCCTCACTATAAGGTACACTTTCTTCAATATTTGATACTTCCATTAATTCTGCAATATTGAGTTTATCTTGATTAAGAATAGAGCTATATGATCTATGAACCGGTAAGTGATTAATTTCATTTTCACCAGTTTCCTGGTCATCATCGCTATCACAATAATCATCATCATTATACGCACTGAGCAATGCCAGCCCACCTGAAGAACATTTCATATCACAGAACAGGTCCTTCCTTACATCTGTCCCCACAGGTCTACTACATATATTATTTACAATTGTGTCTGTCCCATCATTTGAACACACTTCTTCCTGTCGGACAGTTTCCCCTTCTTCTGGTTCACACTCAGTTTCAGTCAAATCTTGACATAACGCAAGTATATTGGAATTTCCAGAGTGTTCTTCTAATAAATTAGCACATTCTACGAAATCCTGCCAAGTGTGTATCAAGTGCCTGAGGTATAACATCATGTACTCCCTGCAGCGTGTCTCTGGGGCGGTCAGAAGGTCAAGGACAGTCACATGGTCATAGCCCACGCTGGTCACAAACTGCAGAAACTGCAAGTGGTGCTGACCTTTGACCTTCGGACTGAAAATGCAGGGGTGCCAATTGTGTGTCATGTTCTGAGATAACTGGGCAAAATGCATGTGCGTAAAGTGTCATCCAAGATTAGCCTGTGCAGTCCGCACAGGGTAATCCGGGATGACACTTTCCACCTAAACTGGATTTTTGCTAAGAAGAGACATCATTTAAACGAAAAATTCCATAAAAGCGAAAATTGTCGTCCCTGATTAGCCTGTGCGGACTGCACAGGCTAATATGGGATGATAATTTACGCACAAGCATTATGCCCAGTTTTCTCAGAACACGACACATGTAAGTATAGAACTACAAATCTTTTGATCAGTATGAAACAAATTTAGAGATATACACTGTATTACATTATAAAAATAAAACCGGTAATCTCAATATTTAAATACACATGTATATGCATGGTTATGGTAGATGAAATCTCAATGACATGATATCTTAAAATATGTCATGTTTATACAGTTGTGCACCTCAGCAAGATTGGTGATTGACAATACTCATTGCAGATGAAATAATATGAGAAAAATACAGAAATTGCTATAAAAAGGGTCAACACAATATAAAAGAAATAACTATTGCTTCACAATTCTTATTTGGAATTGATTAGTGTAATAACTGACAGCTTAAAATTATTAAATTAATAACATGTACTTATTTTGGGTTACCTTGGAAACAATTTTAACAATAGAATCAGCATGTCCATCCACATATCATCTTGCTCCCCAAATATTTCTGGTAACCATAGAAATGAGTATGGCAGAGAACTATTGGAACTCTGTACAATAGTGCACACAATTGCTTCTAAATCAAGAATTATTTGGCCACCTTCCGCACAGTCGGATGATCCTGGAATAAATAACAGGTCAAAATAATGATGAAATAATTTCAAATAAATCTTCATCAGATAATAGAGTAAAATAAACATGAAAAACAAACAAGTGAATTTGGTATAAAAATAAATATAGTCAAACCTATGCAGATAGGTCTTATTGTAATAATTGTATGGAGACTACTAGATTCTTCAACAGAAAACTAAATACTGAAAGCTAATACGATTATAAATCATATTCTAAAATTTTTAAGAACTTATTTTATTATTTTAATTAAAAAGAGTAGTCATACTGAAAATTTTGAAAAAAGATTAGTTTTGATAACTTTCTTATATTAAGGAATTCATTACTTTTAAATTGACATAGTGTAACAGCCTTGATTTCGCTCATGAATATTAATAAACCATTAAATAGCAATTTAATATAAAAGTCTGTAGTAAAATCTTCCTACCATCCATTGGACTCATACTGGCTGCCATGGCTGTGCACATGAACATCCATTCTCGAATGTGAGTGGGGTCATAACCCTTGTAATCTGCATTTTCACTGCCATCAACGACTCCAACAAAGCATGTGACTCCTGGCTGACTTAAGACCTCATGCATATCATACCTCTTAAATGCCAAGACTAGCCTTTCTGTCATTTCATGTGCTACACTTTTGATAAGCCTATTCTTACTTGCAAACATAAATACATTTCTAAAGAATTTCAGCAGTATTCTCTTCACAAAATTTAAGAAACGAGATGAAAATAAAATTTCTTCAACCGGAACTTGATGTTTTGCATGCAAAAACACTTTCAATGATATGGCAGCATCATTTTCCTGGCAGTCATATAGCAGGACAAGTTTTAGAATTTTATGACAAACATATAGAACTTCATAAATACAGCTGTTTGTGAAAAATAAGGACAATGCATCCATTATTGCTATGTCAGCAAGTTTTTGCAATACAGCATCTTTAAAAACAGCCACAGCATCCCGCCAGTGAAGTTTGGACTTCTTTAAGAGCTGCCTTAACATTTCTAGGCCTCTACACAGCACCACTGGTGAATTGGCTTTCACTAGAACACTTTTTATCAACTGCACTGAATCCTGTAAAGAAAATAACATTTTCAGAAATGTATGGGCTTGTATATAATTAAAATGTATACTCAAGGAATCTCAAAAAAGCATATATTCTTTTTTGTTTTTCATCAAATATCTAAATTTTTAAATATTTTGTTGTTGTACTTTGTTGTGTTACATCATCAATAACAATAAGTATAATTCTGTTTCAACTGAAACACACACTGTTACATAATAACCATTAGAAATTTCTTTGTTATCTTTATGTACTTAACTAATATATCACCGCTATAAATAAGCATTACAAATAAAACAAGGGAAAAAAACAAATCATAAACAGTTCACTATTTAGATGTTTTTTAAAGTGAATAGAAATAATAGAAACATAAACATTTACCTGGAACTCAACATCTGCATTGTTAGCTTTTGCAACCAGTGCTTTTTGGGCCGTATATATTTCAAACTTGTCACTGTTGTCGTTCAGTAACAGTCTAAGCATCTGGAAAAAAGTGTATTCAAGCTGAACACATACAATGTAGAAATCACATGTTTATGCACATATGCCATGGTATATAAAGTCTAGACTACATCCCATCTGAAAATTTGAGCAGTGTTTCTCTAAAATGAAACTAACGATTACCCTAGAAACTTTATTCAACAATCAGTTACAACGTGAAAAAATGTATCCCCTAAATTTGTTTTAACGTGACATTTCCCATATTTGAAGGTTAAGGCTCCTTCCCTCAAGCCTCAGAAAAACTCTCACTGTGAAGTATTATATTTTTAGTGTTTTATTTTAAAAGGTCCATATTTGCCAATTAGAAATGCGATAGATGAACACTATCCGAAATGTGAAGTAGACGAAAACTGTTTACATGATAACAACAACTTATATTCATGAAATTAAATACTATTGCCACGATCAAATATATAAATGCAAACAACCATAAAAAACTTATTTTATCAGAAACAATATTCTTAAATGACAGTAAATACCTTGTAATACGTTTAAAATCTTGTTCTTTGATTCAACCAGTTGACGCGAATACATGTGATGTTTGCAGAAAAAGACGACACCGAACAGTTGTGTTTACTAAAATACACATGACACTACACTCTTTGTGTTTTCGGTTACAACATCTGTCAAGTAAGTGTTAAAACATCGTACAGAAGAGGGTTTTAATAAAACATTTGAAATATCTTACACTAAGTAAACACGAAACAAGTCGGTGTTAAAATCCACTTAGACTGTACTTTGGTCTTACTTCAGTAGAGACTAATTATGTGAATCTGTTGTCATACACTCAGCTGTGTAGCCACGTGGGAGGGGAGGGGGGTGGAGGTATGGTCATGCTGGTACTTAAACCACACTTATATGAAAATACCAGCATTATGATAATTAGTTTTATCATGCATTATGTCTATTATGTGGTGAGTGTTAGGAATAGTAGTAGTATAATGGCGATAATACTATAACAGCGAACGATAAAGAATTAACTATCAAGATACCTTATATCTGATTAAAGTAGCGCATCATTGTATATATTTTATTACTCTATACGTTTTCTTAACCGTCAACTATTTGTGTTTAGTATGGCATTCATTTAACAAACACATGTTATAACAAACACTTGTTATAACCCCGTCGAAGCCGACTGCGTTCTTACTTTTGACGATCAATGACTAGTAAGCATCCCCATGCACTCCACGTAAACATTTAGAATGCATCAGGTCGCTTACTGGCGGCGAGAACCCTGGGTTCCTATAATAGGAAGCGTGTCAAGAAGTGCCTCATTGGGTCGATGGAATTCGTTATGATTGCAGAAATAACGTTATGAGATCGCAAAAAAGCGTCGGAGGGACGCATACGCAATAGATTTTCCATGGAACCGAACAGAAAAGGTACATGAACCTCTCGGGACACTACGGCGAACATATTGCGTTCTTAAATGGATTCATGTCAAAAACGTACGCATATGGCCTTGTTACCAGCCTATCGATGCGTTTTTTTTTTTTAAAGTCTTACACTTTTAGTCGATCATACTACAGTAATCGGATTGTTCGAGCAATCTCATTAAGTTCCTTCGGTGTTCATTGTATGATATTTGTTTTTTTTTATCGAAGTTGACACCGCGTTTCTCGCGCGTCATTAGGTCGACCATATTTTGTTTTCTACGCAGCTATCATTCCCAACGCAAACGCAGCGGACGTTGAAAGGTCGCGTTAGAAAAATTGTGCACACTATCAAAACACATTAAGATGGCCATACTCTGGACTTAAACACAACATCAAAACACAATGACGTTCTGTAATTGTTGTGCAACGACTGTTTCAGGCACAGTAAAGGCATCAGTCTGGTGTGACGATTGTATGTAAGAATCCTATAACTGAATCGAGGTTGCGGCTATATGAGTCGCGTCCTGAGAAAACTGGGCATAATGCATGTACGTAAAGTGTCGTCCCAGATTAGCCTGTGCAGTCCGCACAGGCTAATCCGGGACGACACTTTCCGCCTTAATTGGGTTTTTGCTAAGAAGAGACTTCATTTAAACGAAAAATGTCATAAAAGCGGAAAGTGTCGTCCCTGATTAGCCTGTGCGGACTGCACAAGCTAATCTGGGACGACACTTTATGCACATGCATTATGCCCAGTTTTCTCAGAACACGACACATATGAACTACTTTTATAAACATTAACGCAATTATAAAGAGGTGGTCGTGGTCATTCGTGGTCGAACATATCAACGTTGCGAAAATGCCCACGACTCGTCTTCGAAATGAGCTAAAGATGAGGTTGCATTAACACGATCTGAACAGTAAGTTTAAAATAAAACAAATACCATTTATGATGTTATTTTTTATTTTATTTTATCACCTTGCGGATACTTAGCACCAAGGACATGTTTAAGTCCACGGTTTGTTTTGTATAGTATACGGACCTCGAAGAACGTAATTAAATGTATGCAAATGACAAGTGTATATAATGTTGTATGCAAAAGCTGTTGTTGTTTTTTCGGCAACTGGCATTTTTCTGCCATATGATTATTGAACATATTTTTTTGTCCTATAATTAAAGCCCACGTGGCTACGACGCTGCATCTATTTCACAGTTTATTTTGTTACAATTTGCACATTGACTAACCTATACTGTACTGTAAATGTCAATTGATAATTAAGATGTTAAGTTGACTCGCATGGGACTCAAGTCCAGAATGACGTTATTGACATAAAGATATAACACTATGTTTCACTTTTTAAGGGACATAGTTATGGCCAGCGGTGCGGATCCCAGTGCCAAGAAATGTCTCTCTGACGACCACCTGTTACAGGCTATTGGCATCAAGAAGGATCTGGTAAGATAGACGGCATATTAACCCATTTATGCCTAGTGGACTCTCCCATCCTTCTTAATTGGATCAATTTATTTCCAAAATTAGGGATGTCTAGTATATTTATTTCTATATTTAAAATATTTCTTACAGAAAATTTTCTTTAAGCAAACAGCGCAGACCCTGATGAGACGCCGCATTATGCGGCGTCTTATCTGGGTCTACGCTGTTTGCCAAGGCCTTTTTTCTAGACGCTAGGCATAAATGGGTTAACATGTACCTTTATTGTTTAGTTTCAATAAAGAGTATATTTTGATACTGTCATCGAGAGGCTCTGACTACAACCCGTACGTATGTTACTTATGATGTACTCAAGTTCTTGAAAAAAGGTTGCAAGAATGTTGTCTGAGCCTGCAGATATACACTACAGTAGACTTGATGCTTGATATAGGAGATATACACTACAGTACACTTAATGCTTGATATAGGAGATATACACTACAGTACACTTAATGCTTGATATAGGAGATATACACTACAGTACACATAATGCTTGATATAGGCTGTCTTTACATAACGATAGTACCCCATTTCATCAGTTAATCATTGATTATCCATCGAATTTTACTCCAATTTCAATACTGCTCAATACCACAAAGTATTCAGTTAACATTTATGAGCGTGGTATTTGATGCCGGCTGCATTGATTGCGGTGCTTTTCCCTTATAAGTGGCTTGTTTCCTTTTAGTCAGCGGGCCGGGATGGCTGCAGGTATATTGACATGTTCGCTGGAAAGCACGGACAGGCCACCGAAATTAAAATGTTTGTCCCAGGTGCGTATTCACTAAAGTTTCGCTAGGGTGTACCCAAAGCACTGAATTATATTTAAATAGTTATGGCAAACATTCTACCCAGTAGTTTTCTTATTTTCACATTGATTTGTACATAAGGTTCATGTACTTTAAAATTTAGTCTTCAGGCTTCGGAAACCAGATCATATCATACCATAAGTAAGATGTATAATATAGCAACGTTGATGTCAGTATCAAGCTATTATTCTAAGTTTTACCATATGTAATATATGAAGTGTTAAACGATTTTGTTTAGAGGAAGGTCTGTTTGAACCAATGGAGAAACCAAAATCTGGAGACTGGCTCAAAGAACATGAAGAACATGGACAGACTTTCAAACAATTTATTACTGGTAAAAACGCCTAAAGTTATCTTTGTTCTCTGCTTAAATGCACATAGAAAAATTACAGTTGATGGAAACACAAGGTGCATATACCGATAAGAGTTTAAGAGTTTCACTGTGCTATAATATACTGTCAGGCGTTGATAAGTTACTCTATTGCTTGCATCTGTTTACATATCATGAGTAGTATTAATGCTATGTATCGATAAGGTTCCTACAGAAGCCCCGACAGTGTCCACACGACCATCTACCTGTTACCCATGGTATTCAAGGAGAATCCAGTTCCGCCGGAAGTGCTCGCCCCGCTGGAGCGCTTCGCCGCCATATTCTTTGGAATGCCAGTGAGCGTCCTGGAACCGGAAAGTTTTCTTGGTCGCGCGTCTGATCGCATGAACGCCGGGGTGTACCAGGTGCATGCCGGGGAGCTCCTTAGTGTCATGGGGAAGAACTTGAAGCGGGACGCGTTCTGCTATGCCGGGATAACGATGGCGGATTTATACCCAAGGGAAAGCTGGAACTTTGTGTTTGGCCTCGCTAGTAGTGCTGGTAATACCGGCGTGTATTCACTTGCCCGATATCTGTCAAACTTTGGCGATCATCAATATACCCGGATAGACCTGACTAGGTTTGTTTATCGTTATTTTGAATTGTCTGAAATATTTACTTGAGGACTCTACGTCATCAAACAGAGACACGTCCATTGACATTTATTTCATTCGTAAAAGCTGAGCTCTACTCAATTTAACATCGATGATTTTTTTTGGCCAAAATACCCACAGTAATTTGGAGTTCAAATGCGTAGGCTTTAAAGATCACGCATCTGAACGTCACTGAGTTGTTGATTGACCTATATACCGTGAAATTTACAGGGACTTCTTTGTTTTCAGCGTTGCTTATTGGATAGTTGAACATCGATTGTGTCGTATGTTGTCCGTCAAACAAACACTCAGGAAATATAATGTTAGAATACAATAATTTTGGAAACAGCAAGGTGATCTGTCTCCGTTTTTCAGAGACCCTTTGCCTGTAATTCTGGTACGAGCGTGCAAGACAATGTGTCACGAGATCGGACACATGTTCTGCATTCGCCACTGCGTGCATTTCAAGTGTCTCATGAACGGCAGCAACCACCTGGCCGAGTCGGACAGACGACCGAACTTCCTGTGTCCGGTTTGCTTGCGGAAGTTGCAGCATGCCTGCAAG
The DNA here is from genome assembly GCA_007657795.1 of Dreissena rostriformis. Classification (NCBI taxonomy): domain Eukaryota; kingdom Metazoa; phylum Mollusca; class Bivalvia; order Myida; family Dreissenidae; genus Dreissena; species Dreissena rostriformis. The sequence goes on along the minus strand of VMBQ01000323.1, from coordinate 130,526 downwards.
TTCGACGTCGTAAAGCGCTACAGAGACATGCGCGAGTTTTGGTCAGAGCAGAAGGTGTCTACGCTGACGGACTGGCTGGATAGTAGACTGTCTACGTTAACTTGATGACGTACATGTAGATTTTCGTTAGTATCACTGTTATCTATGTATCGCGCGGGGGAGCCGCATGGCTGCTTTTAATGTCAACGTCATTATGCTGTTCGTTTTTGTCATATTTTGGCTTGTCCCAGTCTCTTATGATTACGATCTAAAAATGTTATTTTTATCACAAGGTGTTTCGCGTACAAAATCTTCATAGTACATTAACAGGAAAGTGTTACTTTGATATCTAAGGGTAAAATATATTAAAATGAGGTATGTCCCATCTTTAACTGCCTCGTTCATTAACCTGATTTCGAAACATTTTCTCGCGCACAAGCCCCAGGCGACGTCATTTAAGTACGAAAATATACCACATTTTGTTGATACATGTATGTGTCGTTCTCATCGACTTTGTTATGAAAAATCATTTTATTTTAAGGCTCCGTTTTTTATTTTATGTTTGTTTATAAAATATGTTTACGCCACGCTTCAATTGGACTTCGTCCTCCGATTATCTTGTTAAAAGTGCTCATAGAGAAATAGATATATACTTATTATAGCGTAATTATAATGTAATAAATTGGTGTTAACTCCAAAGCCGGAAATACAAAACACAACCCGCACTTCCTTATGATCTTCTTGAAATTTTATTATAAAATATCAGCATATAAAACATTTAAACGAGAGAAAAAACGAAACAAAACGTTGCGACACAAGTTGTAGATCATTGCAGATCAAAATTTCCACTGCAGTCTGTATCCGTGGGTGTGTGCCTAAAAACCCTGTAGTGGACAAGCACAAACTACATAATACATGATTATTAAGATCTTATGCAACACATGTTGTATATATTTCGGAATGGAAATACTAATGTTATTGTCATTAATAAGTTGATTTCAGCAATTAAATTTTAATTGTGTTTCGTGTTAAATGGACAATTAGCATTATAGAGATATAAGAAGCATTTTGAAAACGAGAATTCTGGCAACGCAACTTCGAATAAATTGAAAACCATGTTTACAAGATGCACCGTGAAAGTTATGTCAGTTAGAAGATTTGCGGCGTTCAATTGAAGTTGTTAATACGGACAGAATTGAAAAACCTACCAAATGTCCAGAGTTTAAGACAGCAGGTTAGCACTTCAGATCGTTGACGTCGCCGATGTTGACGGAATGGTCCGCCATGCGGTCCCCGGCGTCGTTTGTGCAGTAACAGCGGGAGCCGATGCACTGGTACGACTGGTAGTTGCCGTTAGCCCGGCACGTGTGGATACGGCCCAGAAGTCCCATCGCGTCGTATGTATCTTTGTCACGTGCGCACTCTGCAATGGTCACGTGATCATGTATAGGCAGGGGTTCGAACTTTCATTACAATGTTATTTATCGTTTGAAAGTAGATTTATACACCGAAGCATTGTAATTTCGGAACGTACAATAAATGCATGTAGCTAGAATAAAATATTTTAAGGAAAAAGTCTGTGATGTCCAATATTTAAAATACTTATGGTCCTATGTTTTAAATTCTTACGGCAAGTCACGTGGTCCTTCTCTGAAATTGGTGCAGCGTAACCCTCGATTTTTGTGCCATCCTTGCGTACGCAGTAACACCTTAAACAGAAGGCAATCACATACGAATGAGCCTCGCTCTATGAAAAGGGGTTTAATGCATTTGCATAAAGTGTCGTGCCAGATTAGCCTGTGCTGCCACAGGCTTTTCAGGGACGACACTTTTCGCCCAAACTGGATTTTCGCTAAGAGGAGACTTCATTGACACAAAAATACCACGAAATCGGAAAGTGTCGTGCCTGATTAGCCTGTGCGGACTGCACAGGCTAATCTGGGACGACACTTTTCGAATATGCATTAAACCCAATTTTCACTAAGCGAGGCTCAAATGTGAATATGAGGTTGAGCCACACCGTCCGACGGCAAGGCCTTATAAACGACTTACAGATGAGTTATGTAATACGCAATAAAACGTACCCGGATCCCTTGCACTGTCGTGGTGCGTATTTGCCGTCAGCGTCACACTCGGGAACAAACACTCCTAGAAGGTTACTGGTCTGAGCAGTAGCCAGCTCGTGTGCGCATGCGCCTGAAAGTTACAAACACTTCTTATAGGATTGTTTCGTGCTTTTTCTAGTTCGGTATGCAATGACCTCTCATGACGCACCTGAATACATATTGGGTGTGGAAGAACTAGGATAACTTATGTAGTTATATCTGTACAAAGTGGATTATGATTGGATGCGCAATACCATGGGCTGAAGTTCGAAGGCTAATCTTCCCATCGGGAAGTCTGTACCGTTCGTTGGTACACGTTATAAAGGAAACACCATACGTGCTTTTTAACGAACAACTTATATTTATATAACTAGCATTCACAAAATATAAATAAATACAAACCTACCAGATGAGTACAAGATTCCTCCAATGTTTCCCATGCTTCCAAGCAGGTTTCCGGTTGGCGCCGCGGTGGTCGCCTGTACCGCAGGTGGCTGGGTGGTCTGGTAGTTGCCGTTTGGGGCGCAGTAGAACATCTTGCCGATCAGTCCGCTCTTCATATAGTTGTCTAGGTCGACGGCGCATTCTGCAGCATCCAAATAGCCATGCATATAAAACTGGACACCCTTATGTAAAATATTGATCAAATCTATTGTTGATTGTTGATAAATACTTTTTTTCCGACGCCGCTTGTGGAAAGCCCAATATAGCAGTCCTAATGGTCGAGCGTATTTGCGTGCGTGCGTCTGAGCTTGTTAATTTGAAATGCACCGTGCAATTATAAAATAACTTTCAAAAATAAGTTTACGTTCGCTTGTAACACCCGTCTCACTACCGTAAAGGACAAGTCCACACTTAGACGTAATAAGCTCAAGTTTGACCATAGAACATCTTGTCCAGACTATGACTTTGTCATTCGTCATGCAATTAAACAAAAACCACAACGGACCACCGTATGAAGACGGCATGTCGCGTGAAACGCCTGTCTTCTTAACTGGTCAAGGCCATATTTAGAGGTCAAAGGTTCATTTTTTTCCATAAAACGGTTTGCACCGTTGAAAGTGTGTCATTCATTATGCAATTTTAAAATCACTTAGCACAAATTACCACAAGTAGGAGACAAAGTGTTGCGTGTTAAACCCGTTTCATTACCTCAAAGGTCAATGCCACACTTAGAGGTCAAAGGTCACATTTTGCCATAAAAACTGACTGTCCGGTATGTAATTGTGTCATCCATTATGCAATGTTTAACTAAATTAACACAAATAATCACCATAAAGAGACGGAGTGTCACAGTTAACACCCCTCTCCATACCTTAAAGTCGAATTGACACGTAAAGGTCAACGGTCAATTTTGGCTATAAAGAAGCTTGTCCGCAATATAACTTGATTATGCAATTTTAACATATAAAATCACTTAACACAAATATCAACAATTAGAGGAGTAAATCATCGTTATTCGCCTTGCAACTTTACAATAATTTACCCAAAATGTCCACCATGTAGACTCTAAAGGTTTAACAACAGTCTCCCTACGTCAATTGTCGATGCCAAAGGTCAAGTCCAAACTGTAACTTACATCTCATTAGCACTTTTGGCAAAGTTCAGTTTGTCTAGACTGTAACGTCATCATCATACAGTTTTAAAAACGATTTGCGAAAACTGTTCACCACGTGGAGAGGTTGACTGTTGCCTCCAGAGGCAAAGGTCTAGGTCACGCTAGTGGCAAAAGTCAAGCCTGTGGATGGCGCAGCTTGTTAAATAATTACAATCATTATTAAAAATGTGCTCGACATATTACCGACCGACACGCACGTGGAATTCAACTTCTAGCTTATCATATGTCTTATATTTTTACAAATACATGGGACTTCCGTGATATTCTGCAACATATCAATGTACATTTCGGTCTATTAATTATATAATCTTCGTAAACGTATCAAGCCTGCGAGAAGATCTGTACCGAGTACACTATTATTGTTACATGCATGTGTAAAAAAATGTGAACAAACACAAACTAAGAAATTTCCGCGGATTACATATTAGTATGTTCGTAAAGCGGAAGTACTTACGGCAGTTCATGTTGGCCAGGTTCCCGATGGTGTCCTGGAAGTCCTGTAGCTGGTTCCCCTGTCTGTCCGAGCACGTGCACCTACAAGCACGGAGCACGCAGTTACACGATTATTGTCTTGTGGGCGGGAACAGTTGAACGAATACATGTAGTTGTGCTGTGGTTGAACAGTTGTACGAATAGTTGAGTTGTGAGTGAACAGTTAAAAGAAAGGTTGCATAGTCTACGAATAGTTCTACAAATAGGTGTGTTGTGAGTGAACAGTTATACGAATAGTTTCATTGTGAGCAAACAGTGGTAAGAATAGTTCATTTTTTGTGGGTAAACAGTTGTACGAAGTGTTGCATTGTGGGATAATTTGTGTACAGATAGTGGGTGAACACTTGCTCGAAAACATGAATCGTGAGTTAACAATAGGCAATAGTTTGATTGCGAGGGAACAGTTGTAAAAAAAAAGCATTGTGGATGAACACTTGTACGAATAATTAAGTTATGGGTTAACAGCTATACGAAAAGTTGCATTGTGAGTAAACAGTTGTACAAACAACTGTATTATGGATGACATCGGCTCATGTGACCTGCTTTGAACAGCATTCTCTCCATGTGTATTGTTTACAAAATAAAAAGCTCGCCCTTGCTCGAGGAATTCCGAAAGGCCTGACAATATAACTCAAATGTCACGTTTATCACAAGAATCGGAATTTAAGGTGACGAAAAAGCCATCGACTTTATTGACAATCCTCTGCACTACTATTAGATCTCAAAATGATAATAAAAATCACTAATAAGAGAAATGTTGCACATTTACATAATTATGAATGTATGACGTACACTGATCCGATGCACTGCACGGCGCTGTAATAACCATTGACGTCACACGTGGGCATGGAGACGCCAATCAGCGGCAGACCGTTCGCCTGCGCCTTGCTTATCTCCTCCTTGCGGATCGCGCATGGGGCGTCTGGTGGTAGTAAAGTGCAAGAGGATCGTTAGTTTCATTTTCATTTTTATTAACGACGTTTCTTATATAAAGCCGATATTAAAGGCGTGTTATAGACGTAGATTGCGGAATAAGTAATATCTATTCTATACATTTGTTATTTACTATGTGTCTTATACAAAGTCGATATAGTAAACGCATGTTAAATATGTAGATGGTTAAATAAGTAATAGTCTTTTCGCAAGACCGACACTAATATGAAGTTATTGTTGTTGTTGTTTTTCTTAATTGCACCTACTTTCTATATTTATATGAAACATGAGATCATGTAATTGGTTATTGTTAAGATCGGAAATAAAAAAAATGTATATGGGTTCGACGTAATAATGCATATGGGTCTTGAACACGAGGGCAACACCATAATGTACATGCCGATAATGTGACCACCATCTGACGTCTGTTCACTTACCAGCAACAGTGTCGGCGGCGTCCTCCTTGACGCACGTAACAGTGTCACGGTCACACTGGAGCCCCGCGCCACACTCGGTAGTATGCGGCACACCGAGGAGCAGGGTGGACAGGCAGTTGTCTCCTTCCGCTACAGCAGACAAACGTGTTCAAATTGGTGTGAACATCAGACAGAATAAAATCTATAATATTTTGTTTCAAAAGTGGAGAATAGTATTTGCTGATGGGAACAAGAGGCAAAACTGATGTCGTTACATGCATTATACACATGCATTTTTCTTCCTTCTCAATTTTGAATAACATCTTAATAAAATTTAAAATTTGCATCGAAAGCAAACGTTAAATATTTGTTTTGAACCACATACAATTAATATACATACATATTAAGCACTGTATGTGTATTTATAGTTTATATTTATCGTGCATACATTATACAGTTTGTATTTGTCTCCTCAGTTTGAACAAGCTACATCAGATGCTCATGCTTTACACAATTTTGTTATAAAGAAAAAACAGTTAGTATATCTCATGTGTATAGCATTTTAATATGCTCATCAACCATATAAAACACGTGACAAAATCCTCGTGTCTGAGAACATACCGAGCTGCGTCATACAGATGTCACAACAGCCGCACCATCCGCCGCCCTGATTCACGCGTCCGTCGCAGTTCTGAACGCCGGCGCAGCGCACCGTTTGACAAGCGTTTGGCGGACACAGAACCATCGCCCGCACGCAAGCAGCTGCCAGCATCGATATCACTAGAAGCTTGATCATCTTTAAATCGTTTACGAGTATTGTGACTGTTAAAATATTTATAAAGAGTGTTGAGAGTCGTGTTAGTCTTCCAATTTTCATGTAGCTCGAGTGACTACAAGGTTTATATAGGGGAATATGCCATAGCGTTATCACCAATTATTTTTGTCAATAGCCATCTTTGATAATGTGACCTCAATTGGCAAGTTTTAAATAAACAACGGTCCACCACTTTGAACCGTAATCTAAATGTGGCCACTGTTCAAATTAATAGTTTCGTTGTTAGGCAAGTTTAACTAATTAACAGCAGTTAAACCACGCGCCATCCGACCAATACAAATAGTTTAAGGAAGTGCTGCAAACATCTTTATTTTTGTTAATTCCGCACTTGCTATATTGGAAATTGCTCTTGCTCTGTCTGTCTGTCTGTCTGTCTGTCTGTCTGTCTGTCTGTCTGTCTGTCTGTCTGTCTGTCTGTCTGTCTGTCTGCCTGCATGCCTGCCTGCCTGCCTGCCTGCCTGCCTGCCCGCCTGCCTGCCTGCCTGCCTGCCTACCTGCCTGTCTGTCTGTCTGTGTGTGTGTCTGTCTGTCTGTGTGTGTGTCTGTCTGTCTGTGTGTGTCTGTCTGTCTGTGTGTCTGTCGGTCGGTCGGTCTGTCTGTCTGTTTGTCTATTTGTCTGTCTGTCTGTCTGTCTGTCTGTCTGTCTGTCTGTCTTTCTGTCTGTCTTTCTATTTGTTATTTGAATATGGAGTTGCTTTTCATTGTTGACAGTATAATATGTTTCCATGTGTGGGCGACATTGTTTGCATGTCAGATCAGTGTTCGGATGCTACAAATAACGATGATAACAGGAATCATTTACCCGGCCTCGACTGTAAATTGGTCTCGAACTCGAACACAGACGGCAATATTTGAATTCTTGTAAATGCTTGTACTCGAACCATTGTTGGAGCTTGGTTGCTTGCGTGACGCTGCTTAAACCGTGTACGGGTTCATGACAGTGTTTGAGTGTCTAACGCAAATGGAATGTTATCTACTTAAGGGCGGACTCACGCACCGGTACGTCATCATACTTTCAAAATGTGTTGTTCGACACATCACTCCTTTCAGTGAAACTATGATAACACCGTGATTACGTTGATAGGACGGGGTATGTTTACGAACAGTTTGAAAATTTGCAGAATGGGCACAATGTCGTCCACATTTTTCAATGTAAGCTAAAGAATTAAAATTATTAATAAATTCAGAAAGAGTAAGGAATTTAAAATGGAATTTAGAGCAGCATCCTTTAAAAATGGTAGTATCGCTCTTGTGAAATTTTAATACAAACTGCTAGACTATCCTAAACTCGCACGCACTGATAAATGCGATGGATACATTTCGATTATCCATCAGACATGCACATGCACATATATAAACATGTGAAAATGAACTATCAGTATGATGAAATAATATGTAGTCAGACATATTACNTAAAAACAAGGTAAATATTCGTCTTATTTTTTCTTTAAAAACGCCAAATCGGATATCTCGAACTCTCGTTATCTCGATATTTTTTCTTATTCCCGCCGACTTCGACATAACGAGAGTGGACTGTATAACGTAATACATTCAATTTTGTCAGATACCGTTATGATTTACAAGATATTGTATTTTATTTTTGATAATTTGATGTGTTTATACGATTTTTGTTTCCTGTTTTGTTGTTGCCGTTTTTTGTTGTATCAGTATTAAGACGTCTCACCTTCGAAACAATGTGTTCGGATATAACCGGTACTACTTTATTTTTATTCCTGTTAGACATTTCAAGTTGACGATTTACTAAACAAATACTGAAATAAATCATAACCTTAAGGGCATTTAAGTTTAGTCATATAACCTGATACAAACATTATGTTTACACCTTAATTACTATTGTGACTCAACACTTAATCGAAAACAACACAATGTTGTTCGAATAAAAGAAATGATTTAGGACTGATAAACAACGTCATTGTGAAACCTAGTTAATTTCGATTCTAATATTATAACTTCCTAGACTTGAAGTACGTACTGTGAAATGCAAATAAAAAATGTGAACTCCGACAACTCATTCTCAATGCCAGGTTGTCTCCCTTAGTTCGCTGAGTTCATTAATAAAACTACATTCTGTTCATGCGTTTTATTTAAACCACGGGTATTGTTTTTTACAGTCGTCAAGAATGTCTGGTAAATCGGTAGGCGACAAAACGACAAAAAAAAATATTAACATTTATTGGGAAATGCGAGTACATGTAAATTGTAAACAATTACAGCATATTAAAAGCAAATAGATGTTAATATATATGAGTAATAATTTACGTATTTAATAAGGAAACATAAATGTGAGAAACATCTGAAAATGTTTAATTATACATAAAGCGATATAGCCAGTTGTATGTAAATTAAGAGTGATAATACAATATAATTAAAGAGTTTTTGTTTAAAAACTCCGTGTCTCATTGTGCACATACACAAAAATCAATCCATGTTACTTCCGTTAAGCAAAAATCTATGTATTTTTTAAGAGAACGCTTTGGCGTTGATAAAAGTGTAGCCGCTACTGTCTTCAAGTGATATGTATATATTGAGTTTTTGTATATTTCAACATACACAAGGCTTTAAGCTCATGAGAACACACATATAACAACAACTATATTCATAGATGGTCAAAGACGTACATAATTTTTAACATAACCAAGATCAAAATCTTTTCAGAAAGTTGTAATAATACAACAACATGGTTTACACTTAATCGTATTGTGTATGTCAGCTCTCAATTTTAAAGCTTTTAAAACAAAAATACATAGATTGTATTCACCTTTTTCATTGTCAGTCCGTAACAGGTCAATAAACTTGATCTTTTTTGTGTTCTTCCAATAATATTTATTTATAGACTGCTTACGTAAATAATTAACATATGGCATTCAAGTAAAAAAAATATGAGATTCGTCCTCAAGAACATTACAATGTTTGCATTTTCTGTTTTGAAACGATCTATTTGGTATTCAGCTTCATTGATTTGTTAATAGAACATAATCATAAATGGATTTCAAATGCAAGGATTAGATCAGATATCAGGCCCAAAGTGTCATTGGCATGAATCATTCGCATAATTCATGTTGATCGACTAAGGCACCACATTCACTGATTATATGTTATACCTGCGAAAAAAACATGCACATATAATTATACAGTAGCACACTTTCAAATAAAGCTTTGTCTTATTGAAATTATTCAAAATATTTGCGTTGTTAGAGCAAGTGTATAAAAGACTTGAAAACGGTTTGATTATCTAATTTCCGTTGACGGTCATGGCAAGGAGGGAGGCGAAGAACAGAAGGAGACATCCGGCGCTGGTTCCCGCACTTCCGCCTGTGCTGGTGAACAGACTGAAGGTAGGGTCGTAGAACACGTTTTTGGTGAATTTGGGGAACCGGAGCCGAAAGATCTTCTTGGAACCCTGGGTCAAAAGCATCGGATAGGAAGCCGTCATGTTTTCGTAGTTGCCGTCGTCTTTCTTTAACTGTAATGAAAACCGTGTAAACCGATATTAACAATAGCTTTGACACGGGCGACACAGCAGTTCCAAATCGGATTAATGTTGTTGTGTAAGAATATTATTTCTATATGAAAATCAAAGGAAGACAAAGCAGATTTTCGTGTTAAATTATCTCTGCAACCATCGCTACCACAATTTCGGTTAGACGGAACAAAAAGCAGATTATACTGTTAAATTATCTCTGAAACCATCGCTACCGCAATTTCGCTCAAACGGAAAAAATCGAAATAAAATAAATATTTCCCATATGACCCTCAATCCACATACTGAGTTTCATCAAACTAGATTAAATACTTTTTTAGTTGTGACAGTATCCAGATTAAAGTATTCACTTATTTCTGTAACCATAGCAATCACAATGTTTGTCCGACGAACAAACTGAAATAACGTGCATATTCCCCATTTGGCATTCTATCCGCATACCGAGCTTCATAAACCTAGCTCAAGTACTTTTTGAATTATCGCTGGATACAGATTTTTCGCACAGACAGACGGACGGATTCACGGATGGACCGGGGGTTAACCTTTCGTCCACCCCGGTGAACCGGGTTTGGGTCGTAGTGAGCATTTAAGCCGAAACGTCACAGATAGGTAAAATTCACCAACAAATAGTTTCAGTTTCATTTCTCCAAAACGTCGCGTTTAGTCCAATGTTATTTGTGGTATTACCATACTATTAAACGAGCTTCAATTTGCTGTGCTTTATGAGTATCGCATCCCTTAGATAACATACACGTTTTTTGCCCCATATATATTCGCCTCACCATCTGTGACGTAGCAGCTTTAAGCAATGTAACGTTAATCAATATAATGTTAATAATAAAGTAGGCCTGCATAAGAGACTATTTGTGTCGTGTTCTGAAAAAAACTGGACATAATGCTTTTGCGTAAATTGTCTTCCCAGATTAGCCTGTGCAGTCCACACAGGCTAATCAGGGACGACAATTTCCGCTTTTATGGAATTTTTCGTTTCAATGATGTCTCTTCTTAGCGAAAATCCAGTTAATGCGGAAAGTGTCGTCCCGGATTCGCCTGTGTGGACTGCACAGGCTAATCTTGGACGACACTTTACGCACAAGCAATATGCCCAGTTTTCTCAGAACACGACACATGTATCCTCTTCAAACACGTATTTCCGGTACATTGATCGCGTTGATTAGGCCGTCGACCTGGCCTTGAGTTGTGTGCGACATCAGGGTGTAAACAGAGATCGGAATTTGTTGTGGTGAATGAAGCATGCAACCAGCGACGTTAATTATATCGTACTGAATCGCGCGGTTTGGTGAGATATTTTACAAAATATATTTTGTCACCACGATGTTATTTAACCCATTTATGCCTAGTGGACTCTCCTATCCTTATAAATTGGATCAATTTATTTCCCAAATTAGGGATATCTAGTATATTTATTTCTATATTTAGAATATTTCTTACAGAAACATTTCTTTAAGCAAACAGCGCAGACCCTAATGAGACGCCGCATCATGCGGCGTCTCATCTGGGTCTAGGCTGTTTGCCAAGGCCTTTTTTCTAGACGCTAGGCATACATGGGTTAAAGGAATGTAACGCACATGACTTTGACAGCAATGGTCGACCGCCTTCATCAAGTTTGTGAATTTACCGCCTATTCACAGTGGTTATCACTAAAGAGTTTTTGTCAAATTATGAATACTCAGAAAATGCACTCAGATATATATCGGTTGATATGTAAGCTGCTCTCCGACATGGTTGATGATGCAGACAGAATAGTAATCATTGCGGATCACTATTTCGTAAAGAGGCTTACAGGTGTGAATTACATTAAGACTCTTTTGAAATTGGAAACGCCCATGAAAGCAATCATGCGAACTCTCGCATTTTAAACTTTCATGAATATTAACAAATAAGTTAGCAAGGGGCAAGAGGGCGGTTTTTTCATTATTATTTAGATTAATAAAGATTTTGTTTTGAAATAGAGAAATGAGTAATAATGTTTAATGCACCGCATATTATCGCATTATAAAATACCCTTTACTCATATATGGACTATTTACAGCAATATTAAAACACACGCTCACACACATTTAATTCGGTGATACAATACTAGCATGTATAAACCACGCTAAAGAAGGTCAACAGATACGCTTTTAATTTGTCGCTTTTGAAATTGTGTGTGTCAAAACATTATTTTGTCGAGGCGGGGAAGAAAATATTAACATCGAAACTCACAATGATACTAAAGATGAACAGCGACTGAACAGGCAATACAGTAGTTTCTTAAAGTTAATAAATTGAAGTATAACACGTATAACCAAATGCACACTCAGAGTAATGTCACAAGCGCATCTTGTATTACATATCCAGCTAAGAGAAAAACAATCACTTAAAAGAGAGATCGACCACAGGCACACATTAACGGAACCTACGCTGCAAGTCAACCTACCTTCTTAGAAAGGAACACAACGCCCGACCCGACGTCATACTTGTCGGGTTTCTTGGCATCGGAAGTGGACTTGGTGGCATCCTTATCTCCTTTGATCACGATGTCGAAGTCAAGGAAGTCCCCAACCTCGTTCTGCTTGCACAGGGTCCCGGTACAGAACGTCCACCCGCTCAGGGTTACACTGAACTTCAGGTCGCCTAGGAACCAGAGGTTACAAATAGTTTTGGGCATTGGTAACACAATTAATTTAAAGACAAAAATTGAATTTCATCTCGTCATTGAAAATGATATGGCGTTTTGTAGTATGTAAACTTAATCGAAAAGGCACAGGGACCAGATATAAAAACAGTTTTTGGCGTTGGTGCAAAAATGAAACCATTTCATATCATTACTGAAAGCGTTTTTCTTCTGACACAAATTGTATTGGATCGTGTTAAATTATTGTCATGTATCTATATTTGACCTTTCTTGACAACAGTGTCTTCGTCATCTAGGCTAATGTTGCCACCCTGCTTGAAAATGTACATGTCAACCATGACCTTGGCCCCATTGTTGATATCCGCCGAAAACACGAGCTTCTTTGTGCTAATGTTAGTACCGGGGTACATGGAGTCGGTCAGCGCGCTAAGGGAAAAAATAAATAAATAAATAAACAGTGTAAATCGTGTATGACGTAAAATATTACGTTTGTTGTCTTTGGGGAAATACTTGTAATCATTTATAAATTATTATACGTTATGCTTGTTATAAAATGCATTGATATCTAATTATCTAAGTAAAGAATTAATAACATCTTTCGAAATTGGTTTTCTAGAGTGCATGGACATTTTAAACTGTATGTGCAAATTGTATAATGTATGTACTGAGTAAAGCTGGAGCACGAGACAATGTTGCCAAACACGATATGATCAACGATAGAAAGAAATACAACACTTCAAAGTCCGCTGCATGTTCACGTCTTACAGCACCATACATTGACAAAAGCCTACCCGAAGGTGAAGGTCTGGCTTGCGAAGTTGTTGTATCCATGGTTACTGTCCGTGATGTCTATGCCGGCGGAAGTCTTCTCCTTGAGATTGTCGAACTCCACCGTTATAGTCTTCTTGCCCTCTGGAATTACATGAGACACGTGATATAAACTAATTAACAACGATCACTGGATTAAAGTTAGCTAGTTTACACTCGGTAAATTATTCTACGGAATCAGATTAGTGTCGTATTGAATGTCAACTGTCGACCTTTGAATATAAAGAAGTGAAACTCCAGAAGCTGCAGCAGTATTGCATTTCTATCATACACACCTTCGTGGTCCTTTATTTATGGCAAGGAACCGATTGCCAAAACGGTACAGTACGGCACAAAACGAAACAACATATACACATAGTAAAATAAAGCTAATAATAAGTAAATTTGAAGTCGAGATACGAAAATCTAAGCAACGAACTATATGACAGGCGGCATGGAACAACGACAGGAGACGATTTACAACGACACTCACTTTTCGATGCAACTATTCTTGATAGGTACGAACGTGACAATTCGGCTATCAAATGTTCAAATGTTTTGTGTCGTTGTTCATTGTTAAAGGGACTGTAAACCACGAATGACGAAAAAAGAAAAGTTCTAAAATAACGTATTTTTTACAAGTGTCGTTGTAAATTATTGAGTGTCGTATAGTGCGCCGCTTTGATTGCCGTGTGGTAAACTCACATATAGAAAGTGGTTATGTTCATTATGTTGTAGTTTTTTAAATACCGTATAACGCCTTTTTGAAAATCGAAAAACGTAGAATTGTAAACAGCTTATCGATGAGTTTACCATTTTGAAAGCAAGATGTACAACAACATTATTCATGTTACAGTAATGACATTAAACATATGCTTTTAAAACATATGGGGTGCTGTTTTAACATAAAAAAGATTTATTGCCGATCTACGAGAGAATTTTGCAGGTGTCATAGGTTTATGTGAAAGGCATTAGGTGCGCTTTATCCACAAATAAGTGAACAAGAATTCCACCAGGGCTGGTTCGGTCCACGGCCGTTCATTGCGATTGGAACCAATATAATCGGGAGAAACACTTTTGATAAAATTGTTGGTTCTGCAAAAATATCATAAACAAGAAAACGGCACATTAATTATAATAATTATGTTTAGGCATTTGAAAAAAAAAAACATTATTTCGACAACAAAGGTTAATAATACATGGGCAAACAAAATCATTCATATAGAACGCCGCACTCCAATCGCGGCGCCCTAAGATAAAATGGTGCGCTCTATTGTAAAACAAAAAATGTAAATGATAACGATGTTTAATAAACAATTTAGTGGTAAGGAAGTGGACAATACAAGATCATTTCAATGGGGCTTGAGTGAAATGATAGTATTTGATCAGTTCAAGAAGTAAGAAAGTCAATGTCGTTTCATTTCAAATAATGATCCACTCGACACGCGAATATTAGTGTAATTATATCCCAACTAATTGTATCTTCGCTTAATCATTATGTCCGGATGTCCGGAGGATATACATGTATAAACGGGGCTGATTGCTCATGAAATACGCCCAAACATATTCTTGATCAAGTTCGTTTGAGGTTCTGATCGTTTGATTTATACATTAAAAAAAAACAACAAACAAACAATATAGTCTTTGTTTTATTGATTTTCCGGTTTGTAAGAAAGTACTTGAGTCTTTAAAATGTATACTGTACAAACTGTTAATTTAGTAATGAATATTTCTTATATTATCACACGCGACAATACAGCTTTCTGTTCCGCGCCCCCTCATTATTTCCTGAATCAATTCATCCACTTAATGCACAAACAATAAGGTCAACAATCAAGTATTGTTTGAAAATCAAATCCGGGTTTTGTTTTCCCCAGACATTGACATTGGACAACTCTTATCAACATCATTGTACGCACATTTCAAGGTTTGCCAAAAATAGGCGGTTTAATAGGCCGCTTGTTGTAAAATGTATTCAAATATTCAATCTATGTAACATTAACACTTGACAACTACATATATACATCTAAATATATAATTTCTAACAAAATATGATTCCTATATACTTAAAATTTAAACTGTATTAATTAATCATTATTTTATCAAGCATTCTGCGTGAGGATCACTTAACAGCTTATCGTACATACTTAAAATAAGTTAAATGTTGAATGTACATTGTATTAAATGTTACTGTTGTCTCTGACCCACTGGAAAAAACATATTCATTGTGTTCGAGTAAAATCAAGATGTTTCACAGAAAATAACGCAAACCATCACGAACTATTGCCCTTCAATTACTCATCGAGTCGCGCACGCTGTCACCTGTTGATTCACAATCTGGCATGTGAATAGACTTGTTTACCTGACGGTGGATCGAACATATGAGGAAATCGATATCTCATTAATACGACTCGGAAAGCTGACTATACATGTATATGGTGTATGTGTTTGTGACATGGAGAAACAGACTTAATGGTGTAGACAGCACTTCCGGTTTTTATCACATGTTTGTTGTTCAATTTATCATCTATTAACAAAGCCCGGCATATAACAGCTTTGTAAATAAATTTGCATTTTCCACACACTAGTTATAACCGTAATATATATTATTAATAATATTTAATAATGGAAGATCGATGTCGAATCCTTGTTCATACAAATATGATCTGTGAATACGTCTTTATTGGGGGGAAAAAACGTTACATGAGCACTTACCGCTATTCGAGAAAGCTATTTTTCCGGATTTTCCCAGCACCTTGACGGACACCCCGCTCTCCGAGACATCCTTGTCAGCAGGAGGGGCGGCGGTGGGATTCGGCTCATTCGCCAGCTGCACAATGGGATCATAGAGGGCGCTCTTTGTGAAGGGCTCAAACCGGAAGACGAACGTCTGCTTGGTTCCCTGCATCTCCAGCTTCGGGTAGTCTTTTGGCATTGGCTTGGTCTCGTTATAATCGCTGCTGTTCGTGTACATCACCTGAAATTTGTCGTTTAAGAAAACAGTTTTAGGAAGTTCCGCGACATTTATAATAGTAATTTTATTTATATTGCTTCTGGTGAATGCGATGACGATAATTATACAGATGATGGTGGTTGTGTTTATAATGACGCGGTGGCTGTTATTATAATGATGAGGATACTGATTCTACTACTGCTGCTGCTGCTGTTGATGATGATGGTGAGCTTGATGATGATGATGAGGGTGATTCTCGATTAAGTACTTTTTGATTAATCGCGGGATCCAGATTTTGGACAGTTTTTAATAATTTCTATTTATCTTGGGTGCCCATAAACCAAGCTGTTAACAAGTTTTAGTTTCCTAATTTCGTCAATGCCTCGTTGTTTATTTACACTCACATAGACTAAGTTGTCCTTTATATTACACGGAAACATAATATTTCCATCAATCATAAAGGATTAAAATACATTCCGTAATTATAACCAATAATACTTTGTACATCCGTTTATAGTGACCTTTTCAAATTTTGGTAAATTGACAAAATAAAAATAAAAATGTTTCAGATTTGTTAATTTTCGTTGTTCTTATGATATTTGCGAGGAAAAAGTAATACTGCACATTTACCATGCTCTAAATTATCCACTCTATGCATCTTTTGACGATTTAACAACCTGAAAATAATAAAGCGTAACAAACGCGAAACGATTGAATAATTTGGAAAGTTCTTGTGTTATCGTTATATTTTGTGACATTATGAGGATTGCTTATATAAAGTATAAAATACACATCTTACTATATCGGCACGGATGGCCGAGTGGTTTAAGCGCTAGTCTTTTACTCCAAGGGTCAGTGGTTCGAGCCCCGGTGTGGATTACTTTTTTCTTTCGTTACTTTTATTCTTGTTTTATATTGGACAATGTTAGTTCCGATGTTAAAATTTATCGATTTAAAGCATCCAATCACAAACTTCAAAACATGCTAAAATCTGTGAACAAGTCCCTTTAAGAGAATCAGCAACATCTCGCGACTCATGTTTAACCCATAAAAGTCGGTCATGTGCGGAAACTATTTTGTTACATATTTGAACTTTGAGCCAGGCTTGAATCTCAGGTTGTGTTGTTAACACAAGTTTAAGTTGTAATTTTCTGTACGCATCCAGCGATACTGGAACAAACTAGTTGAGCGTTAAAATCAAATTGAATGAGGAAAGAAAATTCTGCGTTACGAACCTCTAATTATACCTGTGATGGGGACAGTGTTAACCAGATCGATCTGGTTTCAAAAGAATAAACATTAATATACTCAGGGCGTTGGGTTAGGTGGGTGGGTGGGCGGGCTTTGTGGGTTTGGAAAGGGCATTACGTAAGCTTTGTGGGGTTGGAAAGGGCATTACGATAGCTTTGCGGGGTTGGAGAGGGCATTACGTAAGCTTTGTGAGTTTGGAGAGGGCATTACGTATGCTTTGTGGGTTTGGAGAGGGCATTACGTATGCTTTGTGGGTTTGGAGAGGGCATTACGTATGCATTGTGGGTTTGGAAAGGGCATAACGTAAGCTTTGTGGGTTTGGCGAGGGCATTACGTATGCTTTGTGGGTTTGGAGAGGGCATTACGTTAGCTTACTGGAGCAGACGTCAATATTTTACAGACGAACAAACCGCGGTAATATTTCACTGACTAACGTTTTCAAAAAGCTATCATCAATAATGAAATACTTAGCACACATATAATGATCATAAGCGTATTTACAATTAAGTGAATATCTCTTAATTTCGCTCCGAAATCGACATATAGAAATTGGAGAGTATAGACTGCATACTGTATTTTACCATCTAAAGCATAAATGGTCCAATGGTAGCGTGTTAAATTTTGTTCCCAGATAGAGAAACCGAGTTTGAATCGCGGCGAAGGCAAAATGTTTTATTAAACTTTTTTGTCGACATTATAGTTACAATGAATTTCAGAGTATTCCGCAAATGCATAGTATTAGATTTTTTTTTAAAGATTTAATGGCATTTAAAAACAACAACACGAACATATGTGAACAGCTCCCAACTTGAACAAATTATACCGATGAAAAATATTTCTCACGTGTAACCATGGTAACAGACACTGACATTATCATTGGTTAATATTTAAACACCCAGCGTAACCGGTTTTGAGAAAAGTGTATTAGTGAACTTCATAAAACGAGTATACTGGGTAAATTATACGTAGGGCTGACCTATCGAACGCGTACCGCGCTCTTTTTGCACTAAACCTGAGACGAAGACTATTTATAACGCATACCACATTTAAATGGTAAACGACATACATGATAAATATAAGTAGAAACCATATTGTTGTCTTCCGCATAGGAATGACATGTTTTTTTGCTTTTTATACCATTTTATTTCTTTATACGCTTTGTGTGTATATAAATATTCAATAGAATGTAAACTCTTGAAATAAATGCAGCTGCAATATGGCGGTTTATAACAAGAGGGAATCTCGTCCGCTTTACGGCAATTATCTTGCCTGAACGCAGTAAGAGAGTTCAAATGAGAATAGCGCCAATAAAACGCAATTTATGGGGTTATAAATACTGGCTGGCTTAGATTAGCGCCTATAAAACTTAATTTATGTGGTTACAAAAATGGCTGGACATAATGAGTACCGTACGAAGTCAATCATAATTGTCTTTTCAATCTTATCGGTGATTTATTGGGCAATGGCCTCTATATAGTAATTTGTTTATCATGTCATATATATTTTATTTGATAAGTATATACTATGCTTTACTTTAGGATAACTTCTGCGTAAGATAACCATAATTTTTTGTATGAATATTTCACCAAATTTCATGCAAACTACCATTTTTTTTATGAAAATACATATAATTTTCGCTATTTTTTTAACCCCACTAAACCCCACTTTTCGCGAAAATTCATTTTTTAATTCACTTAACCGGTATGGCTTCATAATAAGTAGAAAAATTCGCGTCATTGCCTCGAAATGCATACAATTCATGTGACACATGAAATCTTATTCTGCAAATGGTTTGTGACAAAAAAATGGTACATTAATCGTACAAACCTCGGTGGGAACCACGACTGTCGCACCACCCAGATCGTAGGTATTCTTTCCGCCTGAGGAGGAGTTGGCAGCAGTGCCTTTGCCTTTAATCTCGACGTAGAAGTCCAGATATGCGCCTTTGTTGGACGTCTGACCTTGCATGCACGCCACATTACCCGCGCCACAGAAAGGCCATGACTCTATCTTCACGTTGAACTTCATTTCCCCCTTTTTCACAGTCAAGTTTTTGCCGTCAACAGTTATGTTTCCGTCCGACGAAAATATGTAGACGTATGACGTCAGTTTGGCCGTTCCATCGATTTGCTGCCCCTTCCCAACGCCAATGTTTGCCGTGAAACTAAACTGAGTCACGTTGACGTCTGCGTCCTTGTACTTCGTTTCTTTTTGTTCAGAAAACGTGAAATCCATGGTGGCAAAATTGTTAAAGGAATGACTCAAGATCTCAGCATTTGAGCTGTCGATTTCCTTTATCGCGTCCATTGTGATGGTGACTCCCTCTGACTCATTTCCTGTCGCCTTGTACACCTTGATCTTTCCCGACCGGCCCAGCACCTTGGTGGTTATGTCTCCGACAGTGACGTTCTTGTCGGCCACAACAGCAACGGCCAGGAACGACGAAAACAGCACCAGCTTCCACATTTTAAATCACGACGTTTATATGTAGTATGGGCTTCCCCAAATAATGATGATCGAGATGTAGTCAATCTTACAGTTTGAATTAACAGTGACACAAACCGTCTCCCGACTGCTAAATATGTAAGTGAACACTAGCCACTCGTTGCGCTCAAAAGAAGTGGATCAAACATCGACGAGCGTGACGGGTTTTATATGTGTCCGTTTCCAATACCACGTGATACAAGTATCCTCAATGGTAATAAAACGCACGTAAGACAACTACGCCCTATTTATTGACGCGTTCAATAACAATAAACACACCGCACGATTTGGAAAATACAATATCCGAAGTGAGTAAGTAACGCGTGATGGAAGTTATGAATTTGGGCGTTTGTAAATACCATAAAATAGTGGGCTTGGGTGAATGTAAACAACCCAAGGGCATTACCCGTTGAAAGTAGAGCAATATGACGTAGTAACTAACAAGACGGAAGTATCATATATCGCGTCGTATATTGCTTTATACAGGTAAAAATCGATTGAAGGCTTTGTTATTGATTTTGTTGTTTATGATTATGATGAAGATTATGATGATCTTGCCGTTGATGAATGTTTAACCTTTTTTAAATACCGGTAATACAAAAATCACATTTCCTGATAAATGTTTTTTTGTTTGTACCTCTTCCAAACAGGTCAAGGTATTGGTTCAAGACGTGTTTGGTATTGCGTTTTAATTAACCAAAGAAATGGCAGGAGTTCAATTATTTTGGAAAACGGCAGGAAAAGTTTGACAACCTTGAATTGGATGTTGAGAAGGGTCAAAGGTTGGGTTATACCACCAACACCGACACAAAAAAACTGTTAAATAACAACGACAGAATTCAGAAAATTATTACAGGGACTATTATTACTAGGGAATGTAGTTAACCGATGGCTTGTATCGCAGGAGTTTATTGCGTTACGTTGAATTTCAAGAGCCGGTGGGGCGGGTGGAATACAATGCCCAACACGCAACGAGTGCGATACAATGCACTTTAGACAAATCGCTCAAGGCGTTTATTCGCGTGCGTACATATTATGCCTACATTTCAATATAATGTACTCTAATTATTGCACGGTAATTTTGCATTTCAGACTCCGCCCACCATTTACTGATTTGAATGTAAGAAAACAATTAAACGCTTAGACATATGGTGCATGCACAATTAATTAAACCAGAGGTGGTTGTAAAACGTGTATGTACTCCCACCGCTCCACCCCTCCTTAAACTTAAACACTGAGCTTCTCCAATTAGTGACGAATTTTACCCCCTGACGTTGCATGTCGTAATATATTGCAAATTGATACTACAAAAGTTACCCCTGGGGCGTGGACAGTTTTGACGATAGAGGTATAATGTAACAAAACATTTTAGAGGACGATGATTAGAATGCGATGTTACATACAAAAACACAACCTGTGAACCTTGTGGTTTCAGAGAAATTATTTTGCTAATACATGTAGTTTTTAAAATAATAATATAGGTACCGTTAATCATGAACTCATAGAAGTTCTAAGTAAAAANATCGCACATGCAAAACTCCATATCATTATTATTAACGGTACCTACACAGTTTGAATTTTGTACGACAAACCGACTGACAAAAAGGTGAAAAGCAAAATACAACTGATTCTTCGTTAAAAGGGGACATTATTAGAATCTATTGTTAGAAACCTATAAACCAAATGAAGACTGGTTAACGAATCGAATTGTATACCCTGCGTTATACGGAAATAAATAAAAAACAAACCCGGATATCATCAATAATTAGGCAAATAATGCATTTCGAAATATATCCGTTCATATGTTCAAACTCCTGTCCATCCATCCATCCATCCATCCATCCATCCATCCATCCATCCATCCATCCATCCATCCATCCATCCATCCATCCGTCCGTCCGTCCGTCCGTCCGTCCGTCCGTCCGTCCGTCCGTCCGTCCGTCCGTCCGTCCGTCCGTCTGTATGTACGTTCACCTTTCACATTCACTATTAGGTAATACATATGCGACTGTCCCACAAAGGGAAAGTACACATGCCATTGCTATTATCTGTCTCGTACTTAATAACATCCCTTTGGGCATGGGCGTTTAGTAATGTGTGGATTGTTTTGCATAATGTTTTCTCCTAAAACTATATAATGTTTAGAGTATATGAAACATTGTGGTCTTCCACATGGCGCGGAAGTATACCAAGATGTAATGAAAGATTGTGTGTTGCACACAATCCATTTCGTCACATTTTTTATTTTTTTTTTATGAAAAAAAGGAACAATAACTCTGGTCTTCTGAGTTCTATCGAACACATTACATAAACTCCAAGACTTAAATGACATACACAATCTGCACGTTTGGTTAGGAGCGTATCTTTTTCGCAGGACATATCTTATATAATAATAAAGCGCACCGAGTACTACGTGCTTAGGTGTGCGAAACACTTAAACAATATTACACTCTAACACAAAAATAACTTGAATTTACTTACACTATTCTATTATGCAATTCAGAAAGTTTCCAACGTACAAACATGTCTTTGTTTACATTTCTTAAAATAATGCATATACAAAAACAAATGACTTTATTTGACTGGACAGGCAAATTAAAAAAGTGTGCTACGCAAATATAATTATTTTATATATTGAAATAGTTCACATATAAAACAAATGACCAGATTGGACTGTAAAATTAAACACCAAAAGTGTTCAACGCAAATATGCTTATTTCGAAACATGTAATGGAGTGGACATATACAATCAAATGAAAGAATTTCGATTAAATTCAAATTGACGAATGAACAACACAAATATGTGTATTTAAAAGCGCATCTGTAAGATAAATTATAATTGTGTAATTACTAAAGAGAAAAAACTAACCATGTTAGTTTTGAAATACGAGATACGAAGTGCACAATAATTGTATCTTTTATATTTGACACGACCATTGCCTGTAGTGACGCAACATATATATATACGACAATAATCCACATGATTATTGTTGCTATACAGTATTGGACTATTCCTTTGATTATGTGGCGCCACTTCCAATCGTGCTGATGTAATGAGTCAGTGTTGCTCCGCAATAGAAACCAGACTCAGATTCCGGAAACCGGAAGTGCAGGATGTTATCAACTTAGGCAGGGGGAATACATGGCATAACAATTAAAAAAAGAGAAAATGATTGAGGGATGATACATTGGGTCATTGGTGAGATATTTTGTATTTGAAGTTGGTACCTATTATTATAACAACCCCCACCCCACACAAAAAAAACTGAATCGAAATGTGTTTTTGCTTTCACCCTTTCCACCCTTTTCATCGTTAAACATAAGATTAAATCTTGAGACAACTCTTTAGTTCACCTGTCAGATGTTGAAAAGTTCTAATGTTATATAGCACATTAACATAAAACATTTGATTGACTGCAAACAAACCGTCAACATCCCAAAACAGATGACCATATTCAACACACTATCAGACAAGCAGTTACACAGATGTTTCAGGTCTATTATTTCAATTTTCAATGAAAAATAATATTGTAAAGGTATTTTTATACTGTAATTTAGCTTGGTTTGTGCAAGGTTCCATTCAAATTTGTCACACTTTTAAGTTTTTAAAATGCAAGTGGATATGGGGTTTGAAATACTGGCATTAGTCAGAGGAGTAAATGTGGAGGATGTGTGTATAAGCTTGATGATGCACATATGACCGACAGCACAGGGCACAACAAGGGATTTTCAAAGCTGGAAGAAATGTACAACTAGGAAACATCGGCAGGGCAGATCGTTGGTGACACGCACACTACACTTGCCTTCAGCAGTGCCATGAACAAAGGGATGCTGTTGGTGGGGGCTGATATGAAGATGGGACAGGTGCTACCTTGTTTCATGGTGGAACTGGATGTAGACAGCAAGAATGCAAGTGTTGCTTTACAAGCAATGTGCATGTGCCTTAAGCTGGTGGCTCACGCGTACGACCACAAACCCTGGAACCGCTATAAGGAATACCTCCTCTTCCTTGAGCAAAGGTAGGTATCCAGCAAGCTGTTTTTGTGCAAAGACAGCAGGTTTTGGGCGTCTCTCCAGGGCAGAGTTCCTGAGCAAGGACCCTGACATAAACAATCGCATGGTCGCCTCGTCAGAGAAGTGATGACGCTTCCCTACCTCCTAGGTAGCCCTAGTGGTGTTTGCCAGCCTAGTTTGAGCCATTCTATGCCCACACCATGGAGAAAGATGCTACCCATTCTCAACTCAGGGAATTAAATAAGGGACTCTATACAGGCTTGGTGAACGACAACTACACAACGTTTACAACACATGAATATCCTGTAGTGTCTGACAAGCTTTTCAGTTTTGTATAGAAGACCTATACAGTGGAGGTCCTGACTTTTGTGTCAGACGTGGCTGCTGAACACGTGGATGATGTGAATACGCTGATTGCTCTCATGCAGCCCTACCTGCAGAAAGTTATAGCCAGGCAGAGGAAGGACTATGGGATTCATGAGGAGACCTTCCCGATGGACTACCCTATCAGTGAACAGGCTTGTAACATTGATACCCCAATACAAAGCATTGGGGTGGAGAGACAATGTGATAAGGTGGACTACAAACTGAAGAAGATTGGCACACTGAAAGCAGTCGGTAAGTCAATCATTTTACAAAAGGACCAGGAGCTTAGGGATGGACAGATTTCAGATTTCAATACAGCAGCCCAAGCAAAAAGAGAGGTTGAACTCAACTGTAATAAACTCATGAAGGCAAAATTCCAGAGTGGGGCAGAGCAGAAACAGGAGATGGCTGAAAGAACGGAGATAAAGAGACTAGACCTGATGGACATACTGAACTCCAAACTTGGCCCTTTCACTGACAGTGGAGAATTTGATAAGTTTCATGTAAAAGGAAGTCTGAACAAAATTGCAAAGCTGCAGAGAATAAAGCTTGAGGTCCAGTTTACCAGAGAAAAAAGCACACTCCTGCCTAGAGTTGATCCAATCTTCAAAATCCAGGTCACACTGCCCAGTGAGTAGAGGAGGATGAAAACAGAACAGGAGTTAGGAGATGCTCGCCTGACCAACCTCCGCGAAGATATTTGACTGGAACCAGCATAGCTGGATCAAATCCCTGCCGTCTTACACAACCACGTGATGATAGCCGAGCCACGTGATACAATAATGGCGTCTTACAGTATCATCAGCATAGATATTAATGTGTATACGCCGAACAAGAATGTGCCCTTCGTCGAAACAAAAGATTTTTAAGTTTAACCGGCAAAAGTATATATATATTATAATGATCTAAAATCCCTGACGTTATAACCAACTACGGCATAATAGCCGAACCACGTGGTAAAATAATGGCGTCTTACAGTATCAACGGTTATTTTTAAATTTGTAAAAAATACTTTTACTTTTTTTATTTAAGTATTTTTTTCTTATTATTATGAACCTTAACTTATACACTATTTTTAAAATTTAAAAGAAAATGATACTCCTTTTCATAATATAATGCTTTAACAAAAAATATAACATCCTACCGAATCTGGTTGGATTTTTTTATGATGGCAGTGGTTGATTGTGAGAGCATGGAACGACAACCCTGCGTGGAGATTGTCGCATGGCATACCTAGGCAAGGATAGTGACCGACCCACACTGGCATATGAACAATTCCATACAAGTCTTGAAAAGCTAAGACACGTTCTAATTACCAACTAAAGACTGAAATGTTTAGGTTCTTTTCATCTCATCGTGACTGAATAAAACATATTTTATTGATTTGTATCTTAAATAAAAAATATTTGCAAAAGTTTTCAAAATCAGAATTTAAGTTTTAGAAGACTTTAAGAATGGTGAAAGCATACCATGGGTATAGGCAAATAGTAAGAATAGCTTATGAAAACCGGGTAAAATGTGCATAAAATGGTACTTTTGTGTTCCTTTTTTTCATGTTCAAGGGTTGGTGAGGATTATTTTAAATGTACAGAGTTACTTTAAGTTGTAACATTTCTTCTATTATAAGTGTTAAATAATTCCTAAATGATTATGAAAGTATTTATTGAACAGTTTATAGGCAAACAGTAAGAAAAGCTTATAAATTCTAGGCGGAATGTGCAGAAAATGCCACTGTTTGTGTTCCTTTGTTTAATTTCCAAGGGGTTTTGGGTTATTTTCAAGATATATATTTACTTTTGGTGTTAAAGTTCATGTATTGATAGTGTTAATAACTTTCAAATGGATGCATTGAAATTTTGAACTTGATAATTATCCCCTCTCCCTAAATTGTCATAGAGCAGTTGTCAGTCACTGGTATAACTATGTGCTCCCAGTACTGGTAAACCTGCCTGCTCAGGAAAAGTGCGAATGCTTAAGTGAACACCGTCATGATATTGTAAGTTATTAACTGACATCATCATCATCATCATCATCATCATCATCATCATCATCATCATCATAATCATCATCATCATCATCATCATTATTATAAGTGTCCATTGTATAATGTTCGTGATTCTCCTTTTTTGCTATATCTGAAATTCCTTCGATGTGATTTCATATGCGATTTCCACAGAAATATCAAATAATATTAATGTGTTATTAATATACATGTATAAACAATTACAACAGAATAACTATTTATACAGATAGATAGATAGACTTTTATTTTCCTCCATTCATGAAGAGCATAACAAATAATACAAGCAAGGAATTACAATCGAGTATATACACACACATGAGATCATAAATGAAACAACTCAATACATTCAATTAGATTATTTACAAAGATAAGTATAACATAGCTATGTAGATAGACATGTCAACATATGTGTAAAAAAAAACACACACAAAACCTGGCTCAGAGCGTCTAACACTAGTTCAGGATGCCATAACCAATAAAAGGAGATGTAAATTGAGAACAGAATTTTTTAATATACAAAATAAGTTTATCGTTTTAAATTGACTAAACTACAAATAAAGTATATATGTGCATTTGTTATATTTTAAAAATGTTTTCATATTTTTTGTAATAATATTATTATTCTTATTGTTATTATTATTATTACTAGTAGTATTAGAAACATCATCATCATTCTCATCCTCATCATCATCATCATTATAAAAATTGTCCAATGTACAACATTCGTGATTTTCCTTCTTTTGGTGTACCTAAAAATAGCTCCGATGTGATCTTATATGTCACATCTCATGTCTCATCTTTCGCTTCGAGCCTATACCCTAACCCTAACCCTTACCCTCTAACCCTCTAACCCTTACCCTAACCCTGACCCTAGGCGAGCGTGTCGGTCGAGATTCGTCTCGGAGTTGGCCGGCGCGCAGCGTCTCGCAGGCAGGGTGTACTTTCCCCGGCTAGCGGAGAGCCACGACCGGTTCGGTGGTGTATAGGAGCCCGGAGGGGCAGGTCGCTGCGCGAAGCAATTCGTGCAGGACTTACAGCCCTCCGAGGTGGACCCGTCGCCGGACCGAGGATGCCGCCACGGCCACACACCGCAGGTCGTCCGGGCGCGTTCGACTTTGACCACGCTGCTCGCAGCGAGTCGAGACCTTGTGCCTGGTACAGAATCGCGAACGTGGGCCGCTCAGGGTCATTGGCGAATCGGTCGGCAATCCACCAGACCCGTCTTGAAATACGGACCAAGGAGTCTAGCACGTGCGCGAGTCACGGGGTCTCACGAAACCCAAGGGCGCAATGAAATAAAACGCCGCCTCCGGCTGACCCAGGCAAGATCCCAAGCCGAAAGGCGAGGGCGCACTGCCGGCCCGTCTCGCTGGCATCGACTACGAGGCGGAGCAAGAGCGTACACGCTGGGACCCACACGATAGTTAACTATGCCTGAGTAGGAAGAAGTCAGGGGAAACTCTGATGGAGGTCCGTAGCGATTCTGACCTGCAAATCGATCGTAAAACTTGGGTGTAGGGGCGAAAGAGTAATCAAGCAAGAGGTGTCAGAAAAGATACCACAGGGATAACTGGCTTGTGGCAGCCTCGCGTTCATAGCGACGTTGCTTTTTGATCCTTCGATGTTGGCTCTTCCTATCATTGCGAAGCAGAATTCACAAAGCGTTGAATTGTCATCCACTAACAGGGAACGTGACCTGGGTTTAGACCGTCTTGAGACAGGTTAGTTTTACCCTACTGTTGACACAGAGTCGTCGCAATTGTAATCCTGCTCAGTACAAGAGGAACCGCAGGTTCAGTCATTTGGTTTAGGTACCTGCCCGGTAGGGCAATGGTGCGACGCTACCATCTTGGGGATTATGGCTGAACGCCTCCATGTCAGAATCCTGTCAAGCACATGGGCACGACGAGGTCGTAAAAGTCGTAACAAGGTATTCGTATAAGATGAGTTAGACTAACAGATTAGTTATGTATAAATGTGCATTACTAACCGTATATTCAGCTCAACTGTCAGTTCCCGAATCAAGAACAGCTGGATCTGTGTGGCTAGGAGCTGAATACATCTGCTGTCTGGTCCACGGGTCAGATACCGGTAAAAAAGACGTTGATTCCGCATCTACTGTACTACTATCTAACTACTATCAGTGTAAACTATTAGACAACTTTGTTTGAATGTGGCTTCTTGCAAACGCAAGGAACGGTCCAAAGCCCGTATAAACACAGATGGGAACAAAGCTAGATTACCTTTTGTTGTAAAAGTGCTACAGTGACGGACTCCGAAACGGTACATGCGGAGTCCGCGCCTCGGGAACAGTCCGGGTGCAAGGCAGATATATGTATATTATCATTCCATACGGTGCTCTTTCCTATATATGGGTAGAGAGAAACAAAAGATGTACCGATGGCTGAGAGAACGGTAGCTGGCACGCCTGTAAATGGCAAAATAACGCATTACAAATGCTAAACGCCTATTAAAAGCGTTCTTATCTCGATAGAATATACAAATACATGAATATATTTTGATGTTGTTTTTTGGACTAAGTCGATTTCGACCGTCTTCGGTATAAGTCGTTTTCGACCGTCCGTGTTGGACATTGTGTTTTGGTGATTGAAAAGTCGCCTGTAAACACCAAAAAGAACGCATAAAAAAGCCTAAGAACTATAAAAAAGCGTTATAATCTCTATACAAAATACGGAAACCTTAAGAAGAGGTCGGTAATTAACCCGCGCCGCAGGGAAAGGAACTACGCTGCGGCCCGTAATTTGGCCTTTTACCAGGCTTGTTCCCCAAAGCGCGGACTGCGATGTAGTTCTTCTTGGGTGAAATGTCGCATGTAAACGGCGAAAGAACGCGCAAGAGCGCGTCAATCCCTAATGTGGCTTCATGTGGAACAGCAGGGAACGGTCCTAAGCCCGTGAAAACACAGAAAGGGGAGTAATTGGTGGAACAATCCGCTTTACAACATTCTACTTCATATAAATATACGCAATATAATAGTTATAAAACAATGAAATACAAAAACAACTCATTGAATCAATAAAAGCTGGACGTCGGCGAGGATTGGATGTATCTGTACATTGCAGTTTAATTGATTGATTGTTGATTGAATGACGTTGATATGACGCAGTTGCATGGCAGCTTTACCATATATATAAATAAACGCAATATAATAGTTATAAAACAATGAAAGACAAACAAAACTTACTTTAATCAATAAAAGCTGGACGTCTGCGACGCATGTTGAGCGTCCTCGAGGCTGGTGCCATTCATTTGTGAGAAATGGAGGCATCTAGACTCAGTGCCGATACACTCTTGCTCTTCATAAGTGCTAGCTTTAGGTCCGATACCTCATTGTCACTGTGAGCGAAGATCTGCGGCACCTGTGCGGCTGACTCAAGGCTGCTATACATCTATCTGGTCTGTGTTTCAGCTAGATATTTATTCTCTTCTGACCAATCTTACTTCTGGCTTCCGAATGGTGTTGTGTGGTTTCAGCATCTATGATGCAAAAACACAACACAACATAAACAAGAGTAACTGTAATCACAGCATGTCACAGTGACATCACAGTAGTCTGACTAGTTCAGCATCTGGCCATGCAGCTGATCTACTGTCTCATGGCCACCGACCGTTCCCCGCGTTCCGTCTGTCACTCCTTAATGTGGCTTCTTGTGAACTATATATTGTTTTGTTCGCCGAAAACAACGGTCCAAGGCCCGTAAAAACGCAGATGAGGGCGATCATAAACAAGCTTACGCAGTGCTCTATCTCGTACCGTCTGTCCGGCTATAAGCAGGCCTGTTCCCCGAAGCGCGGAGTTCAAATAAAAGTATCAATAGGTTATGTTAAAACAAATAAACAAATTAAATACGTCTAATTATGTAAAAGTCCATCAACTGGCGACTAAACCCCACAGTCCCGCTGACCGTTCGGGTCGCAATTTCCAAATCATTTAAACCTGTCAGTCCCGCTGTTCGTGTTAGATTGTTTTGGACTTAAACAATTTTGCTTAATATTTGAACATGGATTTGGAATTTTTCATTAGTATGTTTATACCCCGCGGTGGGTCGTCGACTGTGGGGTGCAATCGCCATCCGGCAGTTGGTGTCAACACTTCGCTGGTTGTCTATCCAGACGGCCCCGACACAGGCTGTAGACGTGCGCACCGGCTGCGCGTCAAGAACCAGATCGCCAACGCGGTGTTGCTTTCCGGTGCACTGGGCTAGATCGTCTACTTCAATGGCCTGAAACACCAGATCTTCTGTCCGGCTGGCGATTGATGCGTCGGCCATGAAGTAGGCGGGAAGGTCCTTTATCACGATGGTGTGATTCTCAATGGGCACGCCGAAGACATTCACCTTGTAGAGTTCCATGTTTGTCCGCTTGCCCACAGTGACCTTAAGTGAAAACCAGATATCGCGGCCGTCGACAATGTTAGCCAGGAACGTGGCGGCACCATAGTTGAAAGCCGGGTCGCGTTGCAGTATGCGTAGAGGAGACCCGGCTTTTTCATGTTATCTGCTAATCGCTCAATGGCACCGGAGATGTCCGCGGGTATGATCAGTGCGTATGGCAGAATACCCGCTGGAACGCTGCTAAGGCCCGCCTGAAGATCCGACAGATACACGTTCATGTCGTGGGCTGCTACCAGCAGTTTAAAAGTGTTCTCCGTAAACTGCTCTAGTGCATGGAGACGTAACTCTGTCATGTTCTCGGAGGCATGCAAATTCCGCTGGATGGACGCCATGCCTTCCACAGTCCGGTTGATGTTTATCTCCATGTTTGCCATTTTCCTGCCGCTCAGCGACATATACGACTCGAATTGCTTCTCGTGACCGCGACCGTATGAGATCATTATGTTAACCTTGTCGGCAACCTTCTGTACGTCCTCCTGGGTGGCCGTTCCGAAGAGAGGCTTACTCAGGTTCCCGATGAAGCCGAGAGGGGCGTTCCGTATTTGCCGGCCACGCTTGCTGGTAAGTTCTAGGGCGGAGATTGTGTCGATAGCTCGCCGTCTTATGCTGTCAAACCTCGACCGCAGTTGCTCCGCGACGACCTTCACAACGTCCGTGCTGGAGTCGAACGTGGCCCGTATAATAGACTCCATGTCGTCCAGCGGCAGAGGGACGACGAAGCTGTGGTACCACCAGCTAGCAGTGGGCGTCACGGTGCCGACGTGGTCGAATACCACGCCGATATTGCCGCGGTAAACGGACTTGTCGTATTTGGATTCGCCGTCTAATCGCGAGTCCCAAATCCTTTCTGTTGAAATCACTGCCACAAAGGCACAGAAGAAGATCATGAACATGTACGCAAGCGAATGGCATTTAGGGAAGCATCCTAAGAAAATGGTCGTATCTCTCTTGTGCAATTTAAATACAAATTTCGAGACTTTCATGCACTCACATGCACTGATCAATGCGATGGGTTCATTTAAATTATTTATCATACACGCACACGCACATATGTTTACATATGGAAGTGCACTATCATTATGATAAAATAATATGTAGTCGGATATAAAACAAATCCATTGTATTTTATTTTTGATAATTTGATGTGTTTAATCAATTGTGTTGTTTCCATTTTGTTGTTTGCTGTTTTTTTGTTGAATAAGTGTTCATACGTATCAAACTCAAAACAATGTGTTCGCATATAAACGGTATGACTTTAATTTTCATTCCTCTTAGACATTTCAAGCTGGCAATTTACTTAACAAATACTAACATAAATAATAACCTTTATGGCATTTAAGTTTAGTCATATAACCTGATACAAACATTATGTTTACACCTTAATTACTTGTGTGACTCAACATCAAATCGAACTCAACACAATGTTGTTCGAATAAAGGAGATGATTAAGGACTGATAAACAACGTCATTGTGAAATCTAGTTAATTTCTATTTTAATATTATAACTTCCTAGACTTGAAGTACGTACTGTGAAATGCATGTTAAAAATGTGAACTCCGACAACTCATTCTCAATGCCAGGTCGTCTCCCTTAGCTCGTTGGATCTCATTAAATGAAACTACATCCTGTTCATGCGTTTATTTAAAACACGGGTATGGTTTTTGACTGATGGATCGTCTGCTATGTCGGTAGGCGACAAAATGACCAAAACAAAAGTCAATAATATTTATTGGGAAATGCGACTACATGTAAATTGTAAACAATTACAGCATGTTAAAAGCAAATACATGTACATAATATGAGAGTAACAATTTACGTATGTACTGAGGCAAACCTTTATGTAAGAAACGTCTGAAAATGTCTATTGATACATAAAGCAATATTGCAAGTTGTATGTAAATGAACAGTGATTATAAAATATGATTTAAGGGTTTTGAAAAACTCCGTGTCTCATTGTGCACATACACAAAAATCAATCAATGTTACTTCCGATAAGCAAAAAAAATCTGTGTATTTTTTAAGAGAACGCTTTGGCGTTGATACAAGTGTAGCCGCTTCTGTCTTCAAGTGATATGTATATATTGAGTTTTTGTATAGTTCAACATACATTAGGCTTTAAGCCCATGAGTACACACATATTACAACAAATATATTCATAGATGGTCAATGACGTACAGAATGTTTAACAGAACCAAGATCAAAATCTTTTCAGAAAGTTGTAATAATACAACAAATGTGTTGACACTTAATCGTAGTGTGTATGTTCATATTAAGAAGATATATAAATGAAAGTACATGGAGAGAAACTATTGATAATATACATCAGCTCTCAATTTAAAAGCTTTTAAAACAAAAATTGATAGATTGTATTCACCTTTTTCATTGTCAGTCTGTAACAGGTCAATACACTTGATCATGTTTGGGTTCTTCCAATTATATTTATGTATAGACAGCTTACGTAAATAATAAAACATATGGCATTCAAGTAACAAAACACGAGATTCGTCCTCAAGAACATTACAATGTTTGCATTTTCTGTTTTGAAACGATCTATTTGGTATTCAGCTTCATTGATTTGTTGATAGAACATTATCATAAATGGATTTCAAATGCAATGATTAGATCAGATATCAGGCCCAAAGTGTCATTGGCATGAATCCATTCGCATCATTCATGTTGATCGACTAAGTCACCACATACACTGATTTTATTTTATACCTGCGAAAAAAACATGCACATATAATTATACAGTAGCACACTTTCAAATAAAGCTTTGTGTTATTGGAATTATTCAAAATATTTGCGTTGTTAGAGCAAGTGTATCAAATACTTAAACACGGTTTGATTATCTAATTTCCGTTGACAGTAATGGCAAGGAGGGAGGAGAAGAACAGAAGGAGAAATCCGGCGCTGGTTCTCGCACTTCCGCTTGTAACGGTGCTAGTGACCAGACTGAGGGATGGGTCGTAGAACACTTTGGTTTTGAATTTGGGGAACCGGAGCCGAAAGATCTGCTTGGAACCCTGGGTCAAAAGCATCGGATAGGTGGCCGTCATGTTTTCGTAGTTGCCGTCGTCTTTCTTTAACTGTAATGAACACCGTATAAACCGATATTAACAATAGCTTTGACACGGACGACACAGCAGTCCACAGTCGGATAAATGTTGTCAGTGGAAGAACATTATTTCTGTATGAATATCAACTGAACAAAAAGCAGATTTTTGTATTAAATTATCTCTGAAACCATCGCTACCGCAAATTCGCTCAGACGGAAAAAATCGCAATAAAGTGAATACTCCCCATATGGCCCTCTGTCCACATACTGCGTTTAATCAACATCTAGATTAAATACTTTTTGAGTTGTGACAGTATCCAGATAAAAGTATTCACTTATTTCTGTAACCATAGAAATCACAATGTTTGTCCGACGAACAAACAAGTAACGTGCATATTCCCAATTTTGCCATCTATCCGCATACCGAGTTTCATAAACCTAGATCAAGTACTTTTTTAGTTGTCGCTGGATACAGACTTTTCGGACAGACAGACGGACAGACGGACGGATGGACCGGGATGAACCTATAGTCCAATCCAGTGAACCGGCGTAGGGGAATAGTAAACAATAAAGATGAAACGTGACAGATAGGGAAAATGACCAAAAAATGTTTCAATTTCATTTCTTCAAAACGTCGCGTTAAGTCCAACGTTTTTTTGTGCTATTATTATACTTTAAAATAAGTACGTAATGGGGCACGATGGCGGTTTCTAAATTATTATTTAGATTACCAAAGATTTTGTTTTGAAAAAGAAAAATGAATAATAATGTTTAATGCACCCGCATATTATCGAATTATAAATTACTTTTTAATCACATATCAACTATTTACAACAATATTAAAAAACACACACACACATTTAATTCGGTGATAAAATACTAGCATGCATAAACCAGTCCACGCTCAACGAACGTCAACAGCTATGTTTTTTATTCGTCGCTTTTAAAATTGTGGGTGTCAAAACATTATTTTGTCGAGGCGGGGAAGAACATATTAACATCGAAACTCACAATGATACTCAAGATGAACAGCGACTAAACCAACAATACACGAGTTTTTTTTTAAGTTTATAAACTGATGTATAACACGTATAACCAAACGCACACTCAAGGTGATGTCACAAGCGAAGCTAGTATACTACTGTCACACATAAACACAACCTACGCTGCTACTCAACCTACCTTCTTAGAGAGGAACACAACGCCTGACCCTAAGTCATACTGGTCGGGTTTCTTGGCAACGGAAGTGAACTTGGTGGCATCCTTGGCCCCTTTGAGGACGATGTCGAAGTCAAGGAAGTCCCCAACTTCGTTCTGGCACAGGGTCCCGGTACAGAACGCCCACTCGCTCAGTGTTACACTGAACTTCAGTTCGCCTGGGAACCAGTGGTTACAAATAGTTTTGGGCATTGGTTACACAATAAATGTATTGACAAATCATTGAATTTCATCTCGTCAGTGGAAATGATATGGCGTTTTGTAGCATGCAAACTTAATTAATCTCTGCCAAGTTAACATATATAGAACAGATTTTGGCTTAGCTCAAAGATGAAACAAATTCATCTCATTACTGAAAAGGGGGCAGAGTTTTTCTTCTGACACACATTGTATTGGATCATGTTAAATTATTATCATGTACCTTTGTTAATATTACACGGTGTGCAAACGACTGGGTGGGGTAACGACATAGCAAAACTACCCACTGACCAACCATCTAAAAAGAGGACACTGAGAACAACGGCCACATGTCTACAACAGTCACCTAAGTCATTTCCCTTGACAGGCCGCTGTCCTCAGGTTGGAATGTATCTATATTTTACCTTTCTTGACAACGGTGTCTTCGTCATCTAGGATAATGTTGCCACCCTGCTTAAAAATATACATGTCAACCACAACCTTGGCCCCATTGTTGATATCCGCCGAAAACACGAGCTTCCTTGTGGATATGTTAGTACCGGGATACATGGAGTCGGTCAGCGCGCTGAATGAAAGAATGGTTTCTTTGAAAACAGCTTTAACCATGTATCAGGTAAAATATTACGTTTATTTTACTTGAGGAAATACCTTTAATCATTTATAAATCATTCTACTTGTTGCTTATTATGAAATTCATTTATATCTAGTTTTCTCATATACCAATTAAGAACATCTTTAGATGTTGGCTTTCCAGAGTACATGGACTCTTTATACTGTATGTGAATATGGAATAATATAAATGCTGAGTGAAACTGGAACACGCGACAATGTTGCAAAACATGATACAACACTTCAAAGTCCGCTGCATGTTCACGTCTTAAAGCACCATGCTTTAACAAAAGCCTACCCGAAGGTGAAGGTCTGGCTTGCGAAGTTGTTGTATCCATGGTTACTGTTCTTTA
This sequence comes from Dreissena rostriformis, assembly GCA_007657795.1. Lineage (NCBI taxonomy): Eukaryota > Metazoa > Mollusca > Bivalvia > Myida > Dreissenidae > Dreissena > Dreissena rostriformis. The sequence continues at coordinate 94,262 of VMBQ01000323.1, read as the reverse complement.
TGTCCATGCCGGCGGAAGTCTTCTCCTTGAGATTGTCGAACTCCACCGTCATAGTCTTGCCCTCTGAACGTACATGGAACACATGATATTAGCTGATTGCCAACGAACACTGGATCAAAGTTTGCTAGTTAACACTCGGTACAGTATTCTACAGAATCAGGTTAGTGTCGTATTGAAGGTCAAATGTCGACCTTTGAAGTCGACATATGAAAATCTAAGCAGGCGGTATTGAACAACGACAGGAGACGATTTACTACGACACTATTTCCGATACAACTTTTCTTGATAAAAACAAGCGGCAATCAAATGTTTAAATGTCAAATTTAGAAGTTGAGTATCTTCTATGTGTTGTCTTTTTTAAATACCGTATTACGCCTTTTGAAAAATCGGAAAATGTATCGGAAGTAAGTTTCAGAGAAGATAAATTCACCATTAATCAGTTGTTTCATGGTGGAATTGTAAACAGCTAATCGATGAGTTTACCATTGTGATCCCATATGTACACCAACATTATAACAGAAATGACATTAAACATTTGCGTTTAAATCATATTGAGTGGTGTTATAACATCAAAATGATTTATTGCCGATCTACGAGATAATTGTGCGGGTGTCATTAGTTTATGCGAAAGGCTTTAAACGCGCTTTATCCACAAATAATTGAACAAGAATGTCATCAGGGCTGGTTCGGTCCACGGCCGTTCATTGCGATTGAAGCCAATATAATCGGGAGAAACACTTTTGATAACAGTTTTGGTTCTGCGAGAGAAATCATTAAAAAAAACGGCACATAAATTACAATTATAATGTTTATGCATTTAAACAAAATCATTATTTCGACAAAAGAGTAAATAAAACATTGATAAACAAAATAATTCCATATAGAACGCCGCACTCCAATTGCGGCGCCCTACGATAAAATTGTGCGCTCTATTGTACAACTGCTGTAAATGATACCGATGTTTAATATCCAATTTAGTGGGAAGGAAGTGGACAATACAAGATCATTTCAATGGGGCTTGAGTGAAATAATAGTATTTATCAGTTAAAGAAGTAAGAAAGTCAATATCGTTTCATTTCAAATAATGATCCACTCGACACGCGAATAATAGTGTTTATGTCTAAAGCCCGGCATATATAAACAGCTTAAGAAAATGGATTTGCTTTTTCCACACACTAGTTATAACCGTAATATATATTATTAATAATATTTAAGTGTGGAAGATCGATGTCGAAATCTTGCCTATACAAATATGATCTGTGAAAACGTCTTTATTGGAAAAAATAAACCTTTACATGAACACTTACCGCTATTCGAGAAGGCTATTTTTCCGGATTTTCCCAGCACCTTGACGGACACCCCGCTCTCCGAGACATCCTTGTCAGCAGGAGGGGCGGCGGTGGGATTCGTCTCATTCGCCAGCTGCACAATGGGATCATAGAGGGCGCTCTTTGTGAACGGCTCAAACCGGAAGACGAACGTCTGCTTGGTTCCCACCGTCTCCAGCTTCGGGTAGCCAGCTGGCATTGGCTTGGTCTCGTTATAATCGCTGCTGTTCGTGTACATCACCTGAAATTTGTCGTTACAGAAAACAGTTTTAGGAAGTTCCGCGAGATTCAAAATAGTAATTTTACTTATATTGCTACTGGTGATGGCGATGACGATAATTATAAAGATGATGGGGGATGTGGTGGTGCTGGTGATTATAACGACTGTGGTGGCTGTTATTATAATGATGATGATGATGATGATGATGATGATGATGATA